>BGPR01015703.1:10638-36166 GCA_013235015.1 Araneus ventricosus | reverse complement strand
AATAAGTGTAATAGCCTACCTGAAATTAAAGTTATTTTATACCAACAATACACTAAATAACATTATCAATTTGAATGCTGTATTAATTAACAATTAAATCTAGTAAGAATTAAAGCAACCAGACTAATTTATGCTGTACAAGGTACACCGCAAAATTAAATCTTTGCTAAAACCAAAATTATCGTTATACTATACATAACAATACATTACACAAATATAATTCAAAACGATACTATATTATGAATAAAGCAACCAGAATCAATTATGCTATACAATATCCTGTATACCGCACAATCAAAATTCTTTGCTTAATTAATATCACTATTATACAATGGTGAGCATTTCATATTCAACATGCAAAAATGTTACTACGCAATATTTTAACTCAGCAATTTTAAATACAATTTTCAGAGAAGGGTACTGTCAGGCAAAATGAACTTACCCCCATCTAGTCTGAAAATTAAAATAATGTAACAGGACTGATTTTGAGTTTTCAGGGTAAAGTGGATCGAATTATCCACACCAACTGCCTGTACCGTCTTAGAAATAAAAAATGTACTTTAAAATTTCTCAAGACATTTATTTACATACACAAGACATTAACATTTAACATAAAAAACAAATTTAGATGAATAAAATATTTCATGGGTTATAAAAACTAAATCAACCCAATATCAATTAAATATCATTCAAAAATCAGCTCTGTTACATTTAATTAGCATCTTGCTGACATGAAATTTAAATCCAGCTTCCAGCCTAATTCAGGCAGTTTTCCACCATTGTTCTCCCTCCCGTCGAGACGATTCCTTTTGTGACCCCTGGTCACTCCTACAGGTTTACACTGAAGAATGCTGAAGAGTATCCACCAGATACTTTCTCAAACACCAGATGTGTTGTCCAAACGGGTTTACACCGATAACTATCCCCCGGATACTTTCCCGAAAACAGAAGTCGTCGTGCCAACCGACCACCACAGTCGTTTGCACCAAATTTTCAACAAATACCAGTCTTTTGTCTCCACTCACATTCCACTACACTGCCACCAATGTGAAACTCTCCGTTCTGCGTGGGGTTTCTTTTATGTGAGTGATGGAGACAAATAAAGACCAATGTTTCAATCCCAGTTATTTATTGACTTTGTTACGGGATACGGACAATGTACACACAACAATGATGAAATATTTACATGATGAAATGAAGTATAAACTGCTCGCCAGCTCAGTTACATTTCGAGCTGTGAGTTTAATATCAAAACACTATTGACACTTCATGTAAAACATCCACTGGCTAAAACTCTAGTCCACCACTTGATAAGTCCATTCGGCCCGCGTCAGGAACTTCCCCGTTCTTCTCTCCTGTCAACACTCGACAGCTGCCAACGCTTCGTTGCTCCGCAGCGCCCTCACACTGAATGAAGAGTTTTGGATAATAAATGAAGAGACTGAATGAAGAGTTTTTGATAATAAATGAAGAGTTTAATAATTGATACTTCTCCAAAATGTTAGCGACAATTTTTTGTACATGTTTTATATTTAATAAAAATGTCCAAAGTATAATTTTTATGATGTGTTCTATGAAATTTTGTTAACTGTGTAAGGTTCGTAATTTTTTATTCCGTTATATATTAATTATTTATTCTTTTATTTTCTCTCCTGATTTCTAAAGGATTGTAAGATTTCTTTTATTCTGAAGGTTTTATGGAAAATGAAGGAGTTGAATGAAATGAAAATTTGATTTTTCGGCGATTTAAGATTTAATGGATATCGGAGATTTAATTGGTTTAATGTGAGTGGAACTAGCTCAACTTTTGTGCTGGTAATAGTACTAGCATTCAGAAACTAATAAAATAAATGCTGATGTACAGAAACTTGACAATATCACAGAATCAGAGGATGAAAACTAGCCCAGATGCTTTAGAGGGAAATCTAGTTTGACTTTTTCCAGCCTAGCTCAACTCAGTCAGCATTTGCCCATCATATCCTCAGCCAGAGATTTTCAACTCGCCTTTTGTACCTGGGCAAAGCGCTGATGACATGGGAAAACATGCGCTTTTCTGCGACACAATGCAGGCCTGTCTGTATATACCTACATCTAATGATTTAGAATTTTTAATTTTCTTCAAAGCAAGTCTCTTTTACCGACACCTAATTTTTTAATTATAAACACATTACTACCACTTCAATCCTATGAAAAATGTACTTGTATTTTAACTTAGACTCACAAGAGTCGCAATATTTCTAGCGCCTCGTATTCGGTATTTTCCCCGTTTCGAAACTATTTAAGCTTTCTGCATGTTTGTAACGCCCTCTTTTTACGATATAACTCTTTCCAGTTAGGACGCGCCGCTTTGCGCGTAAGATATTCCCTCATGGGCATGGAAGGGATTTATAATTATTTCAAACATTTACATATTTCTAGTAATCTACCTAATTTTATCTAAGTATGTCTAAAGTTAAAATAAAATGTGCTCGTCCTTGGATATGCCTGTACACACGACCTCTTAGAATACCGTTATATACACCTGTTGATATATCTCTGTTTGGTTGATGTAATGTCCACAGGTGTCGCCTACAAGATAAAGCTTGGTAAGCCAATCCATAACACTTGGTCCTCTGCACCATTGCCATATGTAGAGATTATAATATCCTAAGTTTTTAGCATTTATAATAATGCTGCAGAATATTAGAAATGAATAATCTCCATTTATAGACATTTTAACGCAGTAGCTTTTTAATGCAAAAATTAATGCAAATAAAATTTCTTAAGATATTAAGACAGTTAGACTATGAGCAACTTGGATACTTCGAACATACCCCCCCCCCATCCCCACTGGGATACACCTTTATACAGCAAGAATATCGTGCTGCATTCATCACTAAGAACGCCAAGAACTTTATTTCTGGACGATTATAAGAAGGCACTCAGAAGCACGAACACTGACATGTTCACGGACGAATACATATACAATAAAGCACTGTTTTTCAAGGGATTAACGTAGAATGACTTATAAATTAAAAGATGTATAATCGAAATTTTAATACGCAACTTTGATTATTACAAATTTAATGCTATGAATGCAAATTCATTGAAAAGTATAACCTCTTTAAAGTTTTTTCTTAGGAAGTACTAGTATAATACTACTTAGTATGGAAATCAATAATTAAATTTTTAAACTAAATATTTTTTGTCAAAAAAATAAGAAAAATCATATCGTTAGTGTATATATTGAGTACTAATTACATATCTTATACAATTTACGTCCATGCATATAAGCGTTTAATTTTAAGAAATCTTGAACAGTCGTCTGATGCGCCGAAAGTCTAGGAATATTAAGTACAGCATTGTGAATCCAATTAAGTCCATTGAATGATTTTTCATTATTCTTTTGACAAAATAAACAAGTTCGATGTTTTTCAATGGAATCCATGGCGTCTTTAAGTGAAGGTGGAATAATTTCTTCATCATCGCTTAAATTAGCACCAGGCAATTTGTCTTCTATTATTTTATTAACTGTGAATAATTTCGATGTCATCATTTCTTGATCACAGTTCACATACTAATTTTCACACATTTTAACATACACGAAGAATTTTATCATCACAATGCTTTACTTTACATAACGACACACCCCTGACTCCAGAGATAAAAAACTCCGGTTTGCAGTGTGGATGAGTGTGCGTAAAAACTTTATTGTAAAAAAGGAGTTACATACAGTGTTTAAACATCATCGACGAAAAACATGTGATAATTATTAAGACTGGCCCCAAAAGTTCGCTGCATCTATATACTTGTAGAAGGATTGAATAGGGTCCTAGATATTGAACCTCTAGAGGGTCTCAGTCCATAAATCTGATGTCTTGGTGAAGGAGAGAAATCTGGGCCGGAGTCGGATGAACTGGTTGCGTCCCGTGGCTGTTTTATGAAGTTCTCATTTTCAGTGAGGAAAGATATGAGTTTAGCTATATTTATTCTTGATAGTTTATTTGAAAGTACGCTTTCTCACTAAAGTTGAGTATTTTCTGCACTTGGTTTTGTAAAATGATAAGAAAATGTCATGTGACAAGAAGTTGCGTAGTGGAGAGGATCCCCGCATGTGCAGATATCTGAATGATGAAGCCGGAATCTATAGAGATAGCTGGGAAAAGGACCATCGCCTGTAGCGAAGAGGATGGATTCTCTTGACCATGAAGGTGGGGTTAGAGTGACTTTAGGGACTATATTAAAAATTGCTCTCCCAGTGTCGCCTGAATCCCAGTCTTGTTGTCATTTATTGAAAGAGAGGTTCATAAGCATTTTTTTCAGATGACATTTCGGGGCCTGAAGATGGAGGTGAGTCCCTTCTTTAGTAGCTTGTTTGGCTAGGTTGTCTGTTGCCACAATGAATACCAATGACTGTGAACAAACGTCGTATAAATGAGAAACGTGTAAACGGTGCTTTACTGTACACCAAATACACAATGAAAAAATTAAACGTCGTAAAATTCCGAGAGAAACGTTTAGGAAAATAACATCATCGTGGCGGGTTGCAAGCCATCACCCACGCCAATCACGCTTTGTGTCTTTCTTCCTCTTTGACGAACAATCTCGAGAGTTCCTAGAATTTTGCGCGACAGACGGCGCAGTTTTTACAGTATTTGTTCTTTTTCTCTTGAATTTTTTTCTTATTTTCACTTCGTTAATTAAATGAAAACTGAAATTCTAGTGACTGCATTTTTTCGCAATGTGCTCTTCTACAGTTGTAATTTTGTAATTATTGGTACATCCATTTATTAATTTCATTTCAATAACTCGAAGTTTGTGATCCTTTCTTCTAAACGTTACCTTAAAGAATTCGGAAACAATACATGGGCATTTGAAAGACAAGAAGACGTTCCGAGGTTTCATATGTTAGAAAAGTATCTTTAATAATAAAATCGCTACATTGAATAAAATATTTGGGGTGAGGGAATCATCGTTACAAATCGTCATCATTTGACATCATAATTATTCATTTCCTAATTTTAGAACTTCATTTGAAGAAACTAAAATAGTTCTTATGTAGAACATTATGAAATGTAAAAAACAAAAGTAGAATAAGCTAAACAGTGATTCAGATCGTAAAACTAGCTGGGCAGAAATTAAACCTTTAATACCTCAAAATCAGAAAGTATCTGGTCGAAATACACTCCTAAACTGTTATTATATTTTAAAAAGTAAAAGACACCAGCAACGCTGAGCCAGATGAAATCTTCAGTTTATGACATATGCCTTTTGCTGTTATTGTTGCTGTTGTTGTTGTTCTGTCAGAGCAAATTACAGATACTTCTGGAAGAATAGTATAAACGGCTAATTCGCTATCAATTCAAAGCGCAACTTCTATGAAATAAATTACGGATACATAGTTACATTTTTTAATTGTTTTAGTTTAATTTTAAATTTGACTTTTATTGAATTTCGACTGTTCAGTTGTAGTAAGTTTTGACGAAAAAAGTATTTTTTCTGAAAATACAAAAACAACAGAATCAATTTCTTTAAGTTTGTCGTGAAATTATATTAAAGGATTAACTTATTCATTTATGCAGAGAATTATAAAATTCTGCAGTCTATTTCGCTCTACAATTTTTTTAACCTTTTCATAAAGGAGGATGTGATTCCCAGAAAACAGCTGAAGGAATGAAATTGATATTTCAAGAGTAATGGCAAATTTTAAAAACTACATATTGTTACAAATCTGTAAAACTGTTAGTCTGGTCTACTTAAGTCTTGTGGTTAGAAAGAATGTTTTACAGAGATTTTTACTAGCTATAGGGGGAGGTCAAGCCTATGTCACGTGACCTTGGCGACCATTTAAAGACTTGGAGACAAAATGAAGGTTCTCGAATAAGCTTGAATTTTGATCCTATCTCTACTAGGGAAGGAGTTATGGTGAACCTTCGAGATGATTCTGTGTGACGTCACATCTGTCGAAAAAGGTATAAAAACCCGGAGTTGCTAAGATGAGGGAACGTCTTTGGAGTGTGTTTGAACGTCTTTTAATCTCTTTTGAGTCTCGTCCGAAATGTGAAGTGGTTGACAGACACCGAGTGGTATTGAAATATTGTTACTCTTATTATTAATGATTTAATATCTGTTTGTGTTGCTGATTTGTACAAGTGCTGTTTGTTTTTCTTGTTTCCTGTGCTCGTGTTTTCCAGAATATTCGTGAATAAAGTGTCATTCTCCATTATCCTGTTTGTTGGACTATTTTCACCTCACACTCAACTGACAATTTTCGTAATAATATTTATTTACTATAAAGTCGAAAACTATGTCAAAACTGAGGCAAAATAGTTAAAGATTTAAACACAAACTTTCGGGAAAAATTTTAAATTTTGAGCATTCTACAACTGTTTTGTAAAATTGAGTAACTGCAGAAATTGTATCTTGAAAGATGTTCAAGTGATTAAATAAAAAGTATAGGAGTTTTAGTTTTTAGCGTAATTTTCTGTAATTAGTGAAACTTTTAAAATTTTGCTTTCAATAGTTCTGACGTTGCAGCTGATCGCTGGAATTTGGTACAGCTGTTTTGTTTAAAATCTAGGGGGCTGCTCTATATAATAAAAACTATTTAACTATTTAAAATTTTAAATTTTTCGGCCAAATATCACGAAATTCTATTAGCTTCATTTCCCTAGCATATTCTATGAAGCAAGAATTGTAAGAATTTTCTAATTTTGATATTATAATAATATTATGAACTTTCGAGTGAAATTTTGCATAGAGAGCAATCTTAATTAAATAAACTAACTAATGTAAATTAAAAATATTCCAATACCTAAAAAGAAATTTAAGAACTTCGCTCGAATATCATTTTCTGTAAATGACGAGCATTTCAACAATTTACCAATTTCAATTCTCATGTTACCGCATTTTGTCGAAACCTAAAGTGTAGTCATATATAAGTAGTAAATATACGGTCAATAAAAGAGAAAGAAAGAAAAAAATTGCGAATACAATACAACCCCGGGTGCCCGAACAAAAAGGTGAAAATTCAAAACTCGCTCGATAGGCTACACTTATGTTCTAAATTTGTCAACTCTCCGTCGGGCACAACTTTCGCACCGGCGAGTTCGGGCTGACAGACACTGCTAAACAATATCATAATTTTTGTGTTGTTAATACCCACTAATTTTAATGGTAGGATTCTTAAATTAATCACTGACCTTCGTGGGAAGGCTTAAAAAAAGTGGGGATATCGTTGCAAAAAAGTCTCGCCTTCGCGATTTTTTCTCTGTAGTACAGTAAGTGTTTCGCGATTTCAGAGGTATTTCGAATAACCCGGGTTTTGGTTCAGGTATCTGATTGGTTTAAAATCGTCGTTTTTGATGAAATTATCAAAAAAACTTTATGTCTTAATTTTGTAGCCTGTTTAATAAGCTTTCTAAAACTGTCTCACGTTTTACTCTACGTGAATTACAAATGGAGTTACAGCTGTTTTATTACCGAACTGTAAGCATTATTTTAAGTTGCATGAAAACTTTAAATGCGTTTTCTGAGAAATGATATTTTTGAGGAAAACTGTCGACCGTAACAGTGATTTCTTAAAACATAATTCAAGTATTGATATGAAATTTTCTGAGATTGTTTTCTGTAATATGCTTGATTTTTCCTCCAAAAACTAAGGTCAATTTTAAAATCAAGTAATATTTTTAAGTGTTTAAATAAAAACGAAAAGCATTTTTTATGAAAAATTACCAGTTTAGTAACAACGTTCAGCTATATCTGAAAACTATTCTGAACTACAAGAAAGATTTTAGAGCATAACACAGATAACTGTCATAAAAATGTACTTCTACGAGGATTTATGCGTATTTAGAATACGATTTTGTCTATGGCTGTTAGCGTAAGGCAAATATTTTAGTCATTTTTCTTCAAATTTCTCAGTTTTTTAAAAAATATTATTTTGAAAGCTTAATTTTACAATATTTTCATGGTTTTAAAACATATGCAGTTGAAAAATAACATTAATATATATATATATAAGTTATTTTTCAAAAAAATGTCTCCGAACACAGTCGGATACCTTAACCCGAGTTCGGTTAACCGGAGTTTTACTGTAATAATAATAAAATATGATATCTGAAAAAAGTATTTTAATAATTATAAAGAAATTTGTATAGAAATTTTTATCTATCAGCTTTTAAAATTTAAATAAAAATTTCAAGAACTTCTTTAATTCCAACGTTTGTAATTTTGCCGAGCTAGACGTCTAGTATACAGAATCCTAGAAACAGATCCCTTAACCCCTTAGTGCATAAATTAGTTTTGTGTCCTGAAATGATGAATTATTCTAAAAGAATCATTCTTATAGCATACTTTTATTAGTATAGTAAAGAGCGAGACTATACTTTTATTAGTATAGTAGAATTTTGTATTTTAATTATTTTCCGCTTTTTAAATTTTAATTTAGAATTTATTGTAATATTGGGAATCTGGAAACCAGTTTATTCACAAATTCGCTACCAGATGGTGCTACTAGTATGGAATCAAAATTTACTTAAATTATTCTAATCACTGAAAATTAAGGTCTGAAAATTTTAAAATAGTGTATCATCATCGGGAACTCACAAGTATACAAAACTTTAAAACTCTTGCACAGTAGGAAGTGAGTGAAAAGCCCATTACGAAATTCCAACTTTACAAATATGTAGCAAGTCATGTTAAAAGTGTGTAAATAAAAGAGAACAAATCAAAAAATTCTCTCGGCAAAGGTTGTTCTTCTGGAACTTTATCTACATAATTGACGTATATGAAAATCGTGTTTTCACGAAAGGAGAATATCTCATTAACTATATATAGGTCATAAGTCAACGGTTCATATTTTATTTCGCTCGTTTAAAAATATTTTTCCGAGACTCAATTTTCCTTTGCGTCATTCGTGACGTTTATTTTGTCAAAAAACGCATTTAAATGTTAAGAAAATCTATTTCTGGAGGCTTTTACCTATTCAGGCATTTTTGGAAGTGATGTGATTTTAAAAAAGAGTACAAGATTATAGAAGATAATAAATTTAACAAGCAAGGAAGAGATTTCAAGAATACTAGATTATAGAAGATAATAAATTTAACAAGCAAGGGGAATAATGTGAAGTGGATTGTTTTGATTGAAATGGGTTAACTCGATAGTCCCAACTTTTTTGATTCGCATGGCCCTTTCTGAATTCAGATTTTTCCACGGAGCACTATATGAAACTTCAACAAGTACTTTTATGCAAAGTAGTCAGTTATTTTTGTATAGATTCGGTAAAGTAAATAAAATTCATTTTAATTCTCAGAAAAAAAATTATTGAACAAAACTTAAATAAATATAAAAATCACTGGGTTGTGGATGAGCCTGTATATTACACTACACATTTTTCACATTTTTTGACGGCGTCCTAGTAAAACTCCAAGTACAAAATACAGTGGAATCTCGATAATCTGAACCCCAGGAATCCGAAATCTTTTTTTTTAATTTTCTGAAATGTTTTTATAAAAAAGTGAAGAAAAAATAGTAATTACATATCAGGAAAAAATTGAAACACACTCCAAAGATGTTCCCTCGTTTTAGCAACTCCGGGTTTTTATACCTTTTTTCGACAGATGTGACATCACATAGCATCGTCTCGAAGGTTCCCCATAACTCCGTACCTAGTAGAGATAGGATCAAAATTCAAGCTTATTCGAGAACCTTCATGAAAACTAGAAACATTTCAATTAGTATTTAAGACTGAATACAGAGCCTTAATTCGTAGAAACAAAATCGGTTATCTTCTTTTGACCTAAGAAACTAGAACTGCATGCGATGTTGCACCAGCGCCGCTTAAAAATCACGTTCGTCGGCCAGTGTAATGGCAGCGTGCTGCTGTAGCGATGCTGCCAGATCAAGTGCCCTACCAGCATCTGCGTATGATACAAGATCTGCCTAGACGTTTTCTTCTCCACTTTCCTCGGAATTGTCTTGATCCTGATACTTGAAAATGGAAACAATGTCGTGTGGAAACAGTGATACTGTGCCTCAACAAGAATTAATTCATTCACACGTCCCACATTTTAACATGATCATTGCAACGTAAAAATGGCAGGCCTTCGTAGGACAACGCATACAAGATCAATGAACACTGACTCGACTCGGACGGACGAGACAACAGATAAAACCAACTCCGGCACTTTTAATCCAGTAGGCTATTTTTAGCGCTCGTTGTCATAGTAACCGTGAATTACTCTATGACCGTACGAATGGTCGCTAGCTCTTTCCGTACTCTTTCACGGAGCACCCAAAGTCAATACTCTACTGCATTTGGTATATTAGTGCCAAATTTTCCGGATAATCCAAATTTTCTGGAATCCAAACAGAGGTCAGTCCCAATTGGTTCGAATTTCCGACGTTCCACTATACTTATACAAGATGCAAAATAGTCAATAGTTTTCGCGTAGGTTAGGTGAAATAGAAATGTTTTCTATGGAATTTATTACTGTTGCTGTGTTTTTCTATATAATGGCAAAATAAAAGTAAAGAGATTGGATAAAAATGCTCAGATCAACTCCACATACCATCAGGAACATATTTTATCCACAATTTTCAAATATTCAATACCATCTCTTTACGCAGAATTCCATCAATCAGTAGAACTGCATCCAGACAAAACAAGGAACTATACATCCCAGTCCACTGTTAATTTCCTGAAAAAAATAGAACAAGAAATGGTTATTAATGTTGTATCCTTCACTGATATTCCTGTTGAATCTCCTGATGTATCTATCACCCATGGATTTTTGTGCTTTTGGAGTTTTAAAAAGCGCATTATCCAAACGTCGACCTACACCCCTTTGTGGACTTTGGAAAGTGATTCACGAGGAATGGCAAAATAATAATAAATATGGTATAAGCTTTTATTCCTGCGAAAAAATGAACGCAAAATCTGATGTTCTGATTAAAATAAATTGCATCGCTCGAATAAAAGAGTGGGCGCCTCATATAGCTCCTTATATTTTGTCTATATTTCCTTAAACAAATGGAATATTCCTAGAAGGTAGAAGTGCCCACGCTTTTACTCTAACCATGCATTTTATTTTAATCAGAAAAATTATTTTCAACTTTTGCGTTCATTTTTCTCATGAACAAAAGCTTATACTTTAATTATTTATTTATTTATGTTATTTTCTAATTTTTAGTGACGGCTGACACGAATAAACACAACATGTTAGGCATAGTAAACCAAATTCAATTATTGTATTCTCTAATATAAAACATATATTAATAGCCGCCGCTCACGTTGGGTATCCGTTTCAATACGCGCCATCGATATATATATTTCTCTCACGCGGTGCGATTGCGATTACACTATCTCGAATTTGAAAAAAGTTCGACACAGACAGAGAGACGAAACAAGACTCACTTCTCCGATCTGACCTCAAGCCACTCCGAAATTGGGATGGTTCATAGGCCGCACCCCCTTCTATTGTGTGTCGTCTAGTGGTGTTGTTACAACCCTACGTAACGTGAGGTTACCACCTTCCAAATTTTATCGCCCAAATATAGGGCTAAAATTTTAATATCATTTTGTTAGGTTTAAAATAGGTATAGATTGCAAATTTTTTTGCATGATATTATATTGTCACCGGAAACCCACCACTGTGCTAAATTTCAAAGCTGTAGCTGGATTGGAAGTGGGTAAGAAATCGATCTCAAGATTTGTGGACAAGACACTCAAGTTGAATAAAAGCTTATAAAAAATACCTCTGCCTATAGAACAGAAGGTCATCATTGTCGCAGAAGTTACGATGTAAAATGATTGTTAAGAAGAAGGGGTTATCAAACTGAGCATGCAAAACATAAAAAAAATTATATAAAATAATTCTGTAAATACCATAAAAATCATCTAAAAATATGCGAGCAGCCTCTGTATACTAGAATTCTGAAATTTTGTATAGTTTAGTATTCCCAATGACAATACAATATTTCAATATTTTCAGAAGTTAATTATCAAGTAACCAATTAAATTTAATTAAACTTTGATTCTATAGGAGAAGCTTCGTCTCGTGATGAATTTGAGAAAAAAAAAAGGATTACTAGATTTCATAATATTTGTAATAGTGAATTATGTATGCATAATTATAGTGAATTAATAAGCATTTAAAACTGAAAAGTAGAAAATAATAGAAATAAATAAAGTTATAAAAACAAGCTTTTATTAGTGTAATAAAAATGAGAAAATAATTTTTTTATCAAAAAATATAAGAGGTGAAAATGTAATTTTAAAAGCAGGAGACGTTGAAAACAGCATCGTAATAAATTAAGCTTAAATGAATATTAAAAGAAAGAAAATTACTAAACATTCATTAGTTATTAGAAACTTTTTAGTACATTATTAAAAATGTGATTTTTTAAATTCATTTTTATTATTAACAGCAAAGAACACATAAATTCCTGTCACTATTTTAGCATCTAATTGATACAGAGGAGACTATGAATCCCATTTGGTGTCAGAAAGTTATTATAACAGAGATCCTGTTGTTATAATAATCTTCTGTGAAATTAAAGACGCAATTCATGCTCGTAAATCTAAAAAACAACATTTTTTCAACAGGTTGTCAAAACGAATCATGTGAATTTATTGTAATATATCAGAGTGATGAATTAAACGACAATTAATCAGTTTCATAGATTTCTCAAAGCTCGGTAAATCAAAAATTTCAAATTTCGCAGTTGTTTTTATTATAATATATCAGAGTGATGAATTAAACGACAATTAATCAGTTTCATAGCTTTCTCAAAGCTCAGTAAATCAAAAATTTCAAATTTCACAGTTGTTTCATTGCTATCAAAGCGGGAATGACAATTTCCTCTTACGGTCAAGAAAAATTCGGACGCGAGGTGCGTTACAACAGGTGACCGTGACACCAGATCATCCCTGCCAATCCGTTTCCCGCCAAGGTCTTGTAGACGTTCCAAATTATAGAAGAATTTGCATCGTTTAAAAACTTTCGTGCTTTGGTCTTTTAAATGCGTTATGCGTTTTTTAATTAATTGAGTTTTAAATATTTGATTGATTGCGTAAATAAATTGCCTCAATAGGGTAGGATAGTAGTAAATTTTAATGGCACAAAAGTCTTGTTTGGCTATGCTGCGCCATACCCAAGGTAAAATTACAGCCATAGGATAAAACACCAAAACAAAAAGTGTCAGTGTTAGCCGTAAAAACAATGAAAGGTATGAGAAGCTAGTTGAGCAATGTCTCTGAGACAAAATGTTAAAAACATTTTGTAGAATTTTTTTTAAATGCAGCGAATTAAATTTGTGACATAAAACCAATAATCCTAAGAAAAGCAAATAAATTTGGGTGAGGTTCCTCGCTCAGTAAAGATCTAAAATGTTGGAGTTAAAAAAACATAAGCGATGACGGTTAAAATTGGAACAATTGGTTAAAATATGATCTACCGTATTAGGTATATTGCATTGGGATAGTTCTCGGAATAATAGGTACCTGTGAGTATACCTGGAATGCCCAATACGTAGGCGAGTTAATGTGACATCAGCTAAATTACCTTGAATCTGTTCGCAGAAAATAATACATGAAAAAATGGGGAAAATCCAGCTAAGTGATTGAATTTACACAAGAATGCATATTTTTTGTTTCAATTATCTCTGTAAAAGTAATAATTGAAAACTATACTTTCCCAGTTTCAAGATCGTTTAATTGTGTAACAAATTTAGCCAGATGAGGGTTGGGTTGATTCTGATGAAATAGCGGAAGTGCTCACACCTCATATATTTCCACAATATGGTGAGTTTTGTGTTCAGCTTCGTCGTATATTAAAAAGAATCGAGTATGCGTTTCGGACGGCTTCCTGCCACCCAGATGGGTTAAAATTGGATATACAGTAAATCACCTTTTAAAACAACGTATAAACGAAACGTATAAATGAAAAGATGTATAATCGAAATTTTAATAAACAATTTTGATTATTACAAGTTTAATGCTGCTAATGCAAATTCATTCAAAAGTAATAATTTTATTTTTTTAATACAATGTTAATATATTAATACTACACGGTTTATATATTAATACTACACGGTTAATTGCTAATATATAATTACAACACGGTTTTGGAAACAATAATGAACTTTTAAAATTAAACATTTATCATATCATAGATAGAAAAACCATACCTTTATTGTATATCTTGAATACTAATTATACATTTTGCATTTTATACGATTTATGTGCTTTCAGGTAGGCGTTTAATTAAAAAAAATCTTTAACTGTCGTCTGATCTGCTGATTATCTGAGAGTATTAATTATACAGTCCGAGCTCTAATATCTGGTCTTCTAATATCCGGAAACCTCCGAAAACCGGACGATTTTCATCAACTCTTGGCGAGAAAAAAATTATCTAAATAAATTTTAAACTAGAACGCTTGAGGCAAGACGCGTAAATTCCAGTCATTCTATTCATTTTAAACTTTTTTTTTTGTCTTTGTATCATTTTTTAATGTCTCTTTATGTTTTTATTGTTTAAAACGTGTTTTTATATGGAGTTGTTGGAATTGACGTCAACGTGTAGATCAGAGTACGTCTTGGTTGCGCATGCTCAAACGCCAGAGGCGTTCCCAAGGCAACCATTTGCCGTTGCCTTGCGACTCCCGGGTCTGTTCTGAAGACATCTGCAAATGCGCGCTTAATTGTGGCGTAACTTACCTATACGGTGACATCAGAACTTTGACTTCTCTATTGGTTTAAGCAAGATATCTAAAATCCGGAAATTTCCGAAATCCGGACCTTCCAAACGCCCGAACAGTCCGGATTTTCGGGGTCGTACTGTAGTACAGGGGTTCTCAACCTTTTTTCTGTCGCGTATCTCTTGATTACTCTTAATATTTTCGCGTACCCCGTACTGTCAGACCCCCCCCCCCCCAATCATCCGTCTATGCAAAGAAGTTTTTATCAATAATGTTAAGGGCTTAGCAGTGGTGTAGTCACAAACTAATCACTACCGGAACGCTCTAAAAATAGTGCCGGAACGCTCTAACCTGGGTGACAAAAATCGCGATGTTTTAAGGACGTTTCCATCATTTTTTTTTTCATTTATTTCTCTTGGAAAAAAAGCAGTGCCGGAACGCCGTTGTGGCTCCACTACAACCCTGGGGCTTAGATAAGCTTAAGAGTAAAATAACGCGAATTAATGGCGTTTATAGGACTTATTTTTAATTTTATATTTTATTCCAATTTTAAAATAGTATTAGTTAAACGGCAAAACAAATAAAAACAGTATTGTAATAATTTCACATTAACTTATAAGGTTAGCTAAAAATTACACTTCGTAATAATAAGTTATTCAAAAGCAAAAAAATTTCAATGCAATCGTGGAGCTTGTTTCGGAGCCGAGTTTTATAAAATTGGGTTCAAATGAAGAAAGCTATAATCTCATGTCTGGAGCTGCGTCAAGCTTATTTCGAAATTTATTCTTAATATATGCATAAGACTAGAATGCCCTTTCCACAAGTTCTGTGTTCGTGAAAGGTATTAAATATTTCATTGCTTTAATACCGAGTTCTTGGTACTCTTCTTTCACTGCTACCCAGAAGTCAATCAAATTTCCTTTTTTTAAAAAAAAATCAGATTCTAATGAAGAATCATTGGAAAGTTCAATTAATTATTCTTTTTCAGAAATTGTTAATTTTTCAGCTTTTTGAAAAAACGCTTCGTTGAATGGATTTAAAATCCACATATCTGCATCACTGCGGTTCGGAAAATATTGTCTGAATGACAACTTAAGTCCTTTTATTAAATGTGCTATCATACTACTTTCTACTTATTTTGTTAATTTAAGTTGGTTTTCAGATAAAAAGCTGTGGAGTGTCTCAAAAACTTCATACTGGTTTTTTAAATACAGGATTCCCAAAAATTCAGCTTCTTAATCATAGACTCGATTTTGTCAGTTACCTTAAAAATGGTTTATGGAATGGTTCTGCGATCCTAATTTAAGTTTTTTTTTTTTTTCTGAAAAAAATGTCAGATAAGTACGCAAGTGCTGCAACCATTCACTTTCATAAAATTTAGAGATCAACGTAAAAGGGTGATCTTCAAAAAACATATGAGCTTCATGTCTCAGTTCAAACAATCTTGCGAGTACATTTCCTTGCGAAAGCCATCTCACTTCTGTGTGCAAAAGTAACGAAGTATGTAGGCTGTCCATGTCTCCACACAAAGATTTGAACAATCGGGTGTTAGTTGAATTAGCCGCTAAATGGCGCATTAGTAAAGATGTTTTCATGCTGCCATTTTATAATATCTCTCCGCAAACAACGTAGAGCGGTTTTGGACAATCTTCATCACCCGTGACGGAAAATCCATATTTTAAGTATTCGTTAGAATATTTTCTCTTCTTCGGAGGCGCACTGATGTTTTGAAATTTTTAACAAAATTCAATTTTATTTCTTACCTGAACAGGCCAATGAGTCGGCCTCTGTACTTCATGATTATCATCTTGGTGATCCACAGTTATCTCCATAGCTGCCAAATCGGTAGTTCGAATTTCAGTTCTAGATGCCTATCTCCAGTTTTCAACCACTTGTCCATTTTGACAAATCAAACATTATCGAACTGAAGTCTCTCTAAAGATAAGCACTTCAAATTGAGCACCCATAGCCTACAAATACCAGTTTTGTGCCACAAAACAAACCAAACCAATCAAATTGAACACCCATAAAAACTAAAAAATTGATTTATAAGAACAGTCGCTATTCAATAAGCATCCCAATCGAGCAATTAATTATGTCTGCGTTTAATCACGCTTTTAATAAAAACGTCAAAACAAGAATCTTTGAGAGGATTCCGGATTGTTCTCGATAAGCTTAACTAGAAGAACAAAAATAAAAAGCCTACCACACTGGCTTCTAGTGAAGCTACAGCTTTTGCGAACGAACACATTGCATAATCGGGGCTGGTGAAGACAAAATATCAATCTTTTACCGGGTTTTCTTTTGCTTTCTTTTTTCTTATTTTGAGCGTATGTTAGACTACCACAACTTTCACTTTTACTTTTCACACCAACTTAGGAAAACCACAGAGAAAAAGAAAAACAAAATACTGCAACTTTTTTAATCCTTTATATTTTCTTGTGTCCGCCATTACCGACTTTGATTTCGTGTACCCCCAACTGGTCCTTCGCACACCCCTAGGAGTACGCGTACCACAGGTTGAGAACCTCTGCTGTAGTAGTATGAATCGAATTAAATATATTGGTTTAGTTTAGCTATATTTACGTCCCGTTTTGAAGCTGCACGAGGACAATTTTGGTACGGAGCTCGTAGTCTTGAACCGTAGTCAGATGACGAGAACGAGACCTGAGCTAGCGACCCCTCTCCAAATTTCCATACCAGCGGGAGTACATTTGGCCCCGACTGATTTAACGTCATCAGCGGAATCAGGTTTCGAACCTGGAGCCCTCAGTCCTCGAGGTCGAGACCTTACCACCAGTCCTACTAAGTGTATTGGATGTTTTTTTCCACTATTCTTTTGACAAAAGAATTAAGTTCGTTTTCTAATGGAGTTTATTCGTTTTCCAATGGAGAAGGAGGAATAACTTCTTCACACTCTATTCTCCGTCCTGTTCCCCCCTCTTGCTCTCAAGGAAATGTCCCCCTTCCCTTAACCCTGTAATGACGGTTCGGGCGCTGTCGGGCGATCAGATGCTTATCATTGAATGACGAGGAAAACAGTGTCGATGTTAAAGAGTTAATGAAAACGGAGAAATAATAACCGAGGCAGAAAATGTGGGAATAATCTGCCTGCCTTTACTTAGAAGACGACGTACAAGCGAAGCTTTGAGTCGTATAAATGAAGTACTTCATCATTTCAATGAATAGGAATGAATCGGGATGGTGATGAAACGACGTATAAATGAGAAATGTATAACCAGACCACATATCACATTCCGTATTTCTCGCTTCCTGTATTTCCGATTTATCGCGTTCATATACCCATGAATAGACAGACCGACAATTCATTTGCATATTGTTTCAAAACATGTTACAAATCTGCACTATGGGATGAAGATCATATACTGTATCACCGCCACGAGAAAAACCCTAGACACTAGACCTGCCTATGGCGGTTGTTATGGAAACGGGATATTCCACTGCATTTTGGGGGTGAAGGAAAGGGCGTTATTTCATTTGGCGCAGATAGAATAGACTGAAGTACGCGTTTCGCTTTGAACTACGGTCGATAATGATTTCTCGCCTTACTAAGTATGCTTAGTTCGTCAAATTTTGCGGTTTATTTCATACCCGTTTACCTCCTTTCTTCGACTCGTCTGCTTGCGGCAACCCTGTCGAGGGTTTTCCTCCTGGCGGCAGGATATTACTACATTTGATTTATCTATCTGGTTGCGATCCTGAGTTATTGTGTCCAAATGCACACGGACGGACAGAGAGATTGAATTCTCTTTGACAGATTGTGTCTAAAATATGATATAGATCTAGAATTTATGGAGTACAGATCACATACTAAAATTCAGTTGTGTAATTTGCAGCGTTTTTGTGGCGTTCACATACACAGCAACAGACAAATTGACAGTCAGTCAACCCTTTGACAGATTTG
Organism: Araneus ventricosus; assembly: GCA_013235015.1. Classification (NCBI taxonomy): domain Eukaryota; kingdom Metazoa; phylum Arthropoda; class Arachnida; order Araneae; family Araneidae; genus Araneus; species Araneus ventricosus. The sequence goes on along the minus strand of BGPR01015703.1, from coordinate 17,562 downwards.
GTCAAAATTTGATGCAGATCTAAAATTATAATAATAAAAAAGTATAAAAGTATGACAAATTTCATCTATCTAGCTTCTTTCGATTTTGTTCACATATACACAAATGGTCAGACAGACTTTCCGTAGACAGATTTCTGCCAAAATTTGATAAAAATCTACCAATTTGATATTAAGACCACACATCTCAAATTTCATTGATCTAGCACAGAGGTTCCCAACCAGTGGTACGCGTAGCCCTGGGATACGCGAAGGACCATTTGGGGTACGAGAAATCAATGCTGTTAATGGCGGAAACAAGAAAACACAAGGGATTAAAAAAGTTACAGAATTTTATTTCCCCAAGTGAATACTTGCTTTTTAATAACTATAGCACTTGAATAGTCGATTATTACGAAATGTAATTTTTAGCTGTCCTTATAAGTTTATGCGAAATTGTTACAATTCGGCTTTTATTTGTTTTGGCGTTGAATTAATATTATTGTAAAAATGGAACAAAAATGTAAAATCAAAAGAAAGTCCTGCAAATGTTATTAATTCGAGTCATTTGACTCTTAATCTAAATCTAAGCCCTTAACATTATTGATAAAAATTTCTTTGCATAGACGGATGGTTGTAGGTGGATATGATAGTAGGTTGTACGCAAAAATAAAAAAGTACAGTCAAGGGTTACGCGAGGGAGAAAAGGTTGGGAACCTCTGATCTAATTCAACAGTTTCCAACCTTTGTTTTACTCACGTATCCCTTGATTGGTCCTGATCAGTGGCGAATCCAAGATTCGGGTCTGGGAGGGGCTGAGGTCATAACAATTTTTTATCGTCGTGACGAATATCAAACCTTATGGCTCATGTAAACCAAAATACTTTACAGACTTTTCTCACCTGACAGTAAAAATCATAAAGAAAACTACATTATTTTCGATAATTTAATTAAAAAACACTATGAAATAACTAGCCAAAAAATGTTTTCGACTACGTCAAGGATACAAGTACAAGTGGAATAACTAGAAAAGTAGGAAAATTTTCAAACCTGTCAAGCCAGAAAGCAATGTTGTCACATTTCTATTATTTTTTAAAAAAGGGAAATTACGAACAAACAGTTGCAATGATTTTAAATAAAATCAAGAATTCTGCCAGCTCTGGGGGGGGGGGAGCTGCAGCCCGATAGACCCCCTGGATTCGCCACTTGTCTTGATATACCTCTGATCTAATTCAACCAGTTTCCAACCTTTTTTTACTCACGGATCTCTTGATTGGTCTTGATATACCAAATGCAGTAGGGTATTGACTTTGGGTGCTCTGTGAAAGAGTATAGGAAGAGGCTAGATTCGTAAAGTCAAGCAGGTTTACTTCCTTACGTCAAAATTAGGATAACTGATTTTGTTTCTACTAATTAAGGTGCTGCATTCACTCTTAAATACCAATTCAAATGTTTCTTTTAAAATAGAAATAGACATTAGCTTTGTTTCTGATTCCTAACTGTTATTTTCCTCCATTAAAAAAAAAAAAAAAAAGTTTTCAGAAAATTAAAAATAGATGTTCGGTTTATCCGAAATTTCGGATTCCCGAGGTTCTACTGTATTTTATTGAAGTTAACGAGCGGGCAATGTGGCCACTCAGAGTGGTTTGTGAGGCGAATTAAATAATATGCCTATGGGCCAAATATTCCGTGCCAAACAAAAGTAGCCGTTAAGTCAAGCAGGTTTACTTCCTTACGTCAAAATTAGGATAAGTTATATTAACATCCCGTTTTGAAGCAACACGAGGGCTATTTTGGGACGGTCCTCGCAAGTTTGAACCACGGTCAGATGATGAGCACGACGCCTGGGATGGCACCCCCTCTCCAAAATTCAACGCCACGCCAGCGGGAGGACGTTTGGCCACTACGTATGATTTAGCATGCAGCAGGTCTCATACAAGGTGGATTTTCAGTGGAATTGGGTTTCGAGCCTGGATCCCTCCGGCCCCAAGGCCGATACCTTACCACTAGGCCACCGCGGCCTAGCCCCTAAAAGGCGAGACCGCAAAATTCTATTATGTCTAAATTATAAATGCCAAACAAACCTTTACTTAGAAATGTGCGTGTTTTACCTTCAAGTACGTCTTATTATTATGGTGAAAATTTTTAAACTTCAGCTGTATTTAAGATTATATAGTGGTCTTAATGAGACTAAAATAATATATTCAACAGATTTATTATTAAAATATGTGACTTTATTTTAACGCGGTATTAGAAGTTCAGTTCAAAACACTTTTCTTGCCTTTTTATCTGTAAAATCTTTCATTATTTCCTCAATTTCAATGTCCTGCAAAAGGTCCCGTTCAATTGACATGGTTGCTAAGCCAACTATTCTTATTGAGACTAAAATAATATATTCAACAGATTTATTTTTAAAATATGTGACTTTATTTTAACATGGTATTAGAAGTTCAGTTCAAAACACTTTTCTTGCCTTTTTAGCTGTAAAATCTTTCATTAACTCCTCAATTTCAATGTTCTGCAAAAGGTCCAGTTCAATTGACATGATTGCTAAGCCAACTGTTCGTTCCTGGGACATGGTGGATCGCGGATTCGTTTGATAAGTTTCAGTTCAGAAAAACCTGTCTCCAGCAGCAACAGTTAATGGCATAGTCAGAAAAGTCCTCAGCACCACTGAAAGATTTGAAAATTTTTCAGCAACCTTCTGCAGATGCAAGTAAGTTAGTTCAATGTTCTGCAAAAGGTCCCGTTCAGTTGACATGGTTGCTAAGCCAACTGTTCGTTCCTGGGACATGGTGGATCGCAGATTCGTTTTGATAAGTTTCAGTTCAGAAAAACCTTTCGCCAGCTGCAACAGTTAATGACAGAGTCAGAAAAGTCCTCAGCGCCACTGAAAAATTAAAAAAAAAATTTCAGCAAACTTCTTCAGATTCAAGTAAGTTAGATTAGTAAGTTTTTTAACATAACTAATATTGCTGAAGTTGGAAACCTCCTACAACATCAGGATAGCCGTCACTCAAGGTCAAATAAAGGTCTTTGCATATGCCTAAAAGTTCATCCTGTTTCGCTTTCTTGATGTTAACCCTTTATTTACCAAATGAATCATTAGAAACTTTTTTAATTTTGATTTTTAATCATTAGATAATTTTAGATGTAGAATAACCCTGGGAATAATAAAACTCTTTTTAATTAATTAAAATTACTTAATTAATTTAATTAAAAATATTTTAATTTCTGCCTTCAGCAGCCATTTACTACTTGTTATTAGAACTCCATTCTCCGAGTTCTTGTGAATATCGTGAGGAAAAACGGCCATATTGTGAAGATATGCGATTAAAGCGATACTTTAAAGTACCGTCGATAGATAAAGGATTAAATAAAACCAAATTTTTCATTTGCATCTGTTAGATTGCAATTTAGCAATAACATCCTCTTCGGTTTTACCAGTGCTATTTAAATCATCAATATTTTCGCCATTAAAGTTTCTTTCATGTCTTGCGGCAACTCTTAACATTTCAACGGATTTTTTTAAAGTTTTTTTTTTAATTTCTCAATTAATTATTCCCTTCTTGTAATGATTAGCTGAATCGTTAATTACCTTAACTTCTTATGCAATTTGTTTAATGGTTCGATGTTTAATCAGTTTTAAATCCTTTTTCTTGAACCGGACTATATGTTCGCCATTTAAACGGCGGAATCTTTTTGGTGACCTCAGGTGCCGGTGTCCCCTGACTAGGAGATTTTCTTTTTTGTCAGTTCTATTTCGCTTGTCTGTCACTGTAAATAAAGGTGGTGCGTCTGTGGTGTCCGGGGTGCCGGTATTCTTATATTCGGCTCTCGTCCTCGCAGACGTACCGCTGATTCGAGAAAGAAGCTACAGCAACTGCTTTAGATGAAACAACCTATGAAATTCATTTCATATATACTGAGACAAGGATGACTGAGCAATGATGGTTTTTTCAAGCAGCAGCTAATAGTGAAGAAAGTTAGCCGAATAACTGTTACATGTATATATAGAAGAATGAGGTAATTACTCGTATTCATTGTTGATTTTCTTCAAATTTCTTCAGAATGATTATTGGGTGTATATATAGAGAAGAATGACGTAATTGCTCGTAACCATTGTTGATTTTTCACCTAATTTCATCAGTATTCTCGAAGAAGACGAATTAAATTTCGCAATAGATCTGTATGTGGAAACTGTGACTAATTGCTTTAGAACGCTAAAGAATTCACGAACATTGTTCAGTAACGATCGTGAATGTTCAGCGAATGCCTAGGCCTAATTATTCGAATTTCGATCTTTCTCCATTGTGCAAAGGATGGAATTGTAAGCTAGAGAGCCGATCCTAATCACTGGAGTTAACGGGGGTTAATTTTTTTAAATATATAATTTTACTGTAATTTGTTTCTTTTTAAACGTTGTAATTTTGATAGAGAATTTTTCTTATGAAAGTTACTTTGATTTTTTTGGTAGCGCTTATATTTCATTTTTAGAAAGACTGCAACAATTTTAACAATGGTACAATATGTGTGGAAGTTTGTTTTATTAGAAGTTCTCTGATGGACATGTGCATCAACAAAATCTTGTTTGCTATTTTCTTGTATTGTTCCACATAACCAAGAATATTTCATTGTTAAAGTTGGCAATATTTTTTAAAAAATTTATAAATAAAAGTTTAATTACTGAAGAACTCGAATCTTTTGTCTTTTTTTTTTAGTGCAAAATGCAATGTACTCTTTTATAGGATTTTCTTCCACAATGGCCAAATGTTCCAAACAGTATTAAAAAGGTGGGTAATAGTAAGAGTGTATAAAGATGGTGCTAATCCCACGTAGCATAGTTCTTTTGACTCATTAGCAGCGTTTAGTAGCTCAAAGTGTTTCGGTAAAGAATTGTTTGTGACGTCTAGAATAAAAAAAAAATAGAATCTTTACTCGAATCTTCTTTGGAGGAGCTTCGCCTGGAGATTCATAATCATATTACTTCTTTTCTTTCAGTGACTGAACTTCTGGTTCTTGAGAACATTTTGTATCAATCTGAATGCTGTCACAGAGATCATATACATCAACCACAGCCTGTTGAAACCTCTTGTCTAATCTCATTTCTACCATAACCTGTCTTGTTTTGTTAATCATTTCTACTGCGCTTGACACATTTATAATTTCACTCTGAAACATCTTACTTATGACAATGACTCTGAAGACAACTGACAAGGGGACCACCAAGTACATCGATCACCGATTTTTTTCAAATTTTGTATGTTTGTAGAAGTGCCTTAGGACAATACAACATGCAAGCCACAAGTTCTACAACTGAGTAATTTTAGAGAAAATAGATCGAAAACTATAGCAGATAGAATATCAACCAGTTCGCTGCAATCTTACCCCGAGATAATGGCGGTCGAATGGTTAGCGTCAGAGCTTTCTAATTGCTGTATCGCCGGATCGAGTCCCCCTCTGAACTTTTCTACGTATCATTTAAATATTTTATAACGAATAATTTCTTTATATGCATCGATATTTATTGAACTTTCAACAGCGTTTAGTAATTCTGCTAATTTTTTGTAAGATAAAAATTTATTTTTTATTATAACTTTAATCATCATATTATATGAATTATAATTAATACATTTAATAATAAAATTCATGGAAATAAGATATTGCATACTGGTATACAATAATATTCATGACATACTGTTTTCAAAGCCTCATTAAACATTACAAGTTGCCGGACGATATTTGTCATACAGACACAAAAATAAATTCAAACGGCATCTACTGCACCGAATAAACCCCTAAACTTGCCCTCAAGCACAAAGTAATTGTAGGTCTGCAGCTGAAAAGCAAACATTGTTTACATTATGGAAAATTTATTTTTTGTCGCTCAATTTGCATGCGAACCATACGTAAAGCAAAATTTTTGTAAATATCGGTGCCGATCATTGGTGATGCAAGATGGAATGTATTTTGATTGTATCTTCACGAGATGTAATTTCTCGTTCGTTTTCAATCATGTATGAACAATTCTGGAAGCGCTTTATAAAATTTTAAACCTGTCTGTAAAAATAAACGTCGCATGGCTAGCAAATTGGAGTACATATGGGGGATGGCTTTAAGTATGCAGGTACCCAGAACCTCATCTCATCCCACTCGACCACCGCCATCTCAGACTAAACATGCAGCGAACTGGTTGATATTCTATCCGCTAAAGTTTTTGATCGATTTTCTAGAAAATTAATGAGTTGTAGAACTTGTGGCTTCCATGTTGTATTGTCTTAAGGTACTACTACAAATGAACGAAATTTGAAAAAAATTGGTGACCCATGTACCTGGTATTCCCCTTGTGAGTGCCAAATCACAAGACTAGCATCAAACTTTTAACTTTCGACGTTCTTTCCCAAACTAAAAGCAAGGTTCTTGGTTTGAGTTTGGATGCAGTTCATCATTTCTTTCATCTATCTATAACTCCAGCAGAGTTTCATATTTTTTCCCAATTTAATATCTAATTGGAATGACATTATCCAAGCGACTTTCCCACGACGTTCGACTTAAGTGGTTTGACCGTTCGACTGGAAACATGTATCTTCAAGACTGTCCAAAGATGTGTTGATGATGCAAAGCAGTTGCATATTTTCTGTCAACTACTAAAAACTCCACAGCTTCCAGACAGGATTGTGCAGCGTCAATAAGTTTAAGGAATGGGTAGTACATGGAACATAAAATGCCTGAATGCTGATTTTCAGAATTCTAATTTGGACACTTGAATTTTTTCTCTTCTAATTGTCTCCATCATATATCTTGGAGCACACCAGCTATAATAAAAGAGTGTCTGCTAAAGTATTACCAAAGAAGTTGTATATTTGCTGTAAAATACCGAAAAATTCCACAGCTTTCAGGCAGGATTGTGCAGCGTCCCTAAGTTTCGGGAATGGGTAGTAAATGGGA
>BGPR01015703.1:0-10628 GCA_013235015.1 Araneus ventricosus | reverse complement strand
CAGAATTACCAAAGAAGTTGTATATTTGCCTTAAAATACCGAAAAATTCCACAGCTTTCAGGCAGGATTGTGCAGCGTCCCTAAGTTTCGGGAATGGGTAGTAAATGGGATATAAAATGCCTGAATGCTGATTTTCAGAATTCTAATTTGGACATCTGAATTTTTTCTCTTCTTATTGTTTCCATCATCATATCTTTGGCCACGCCAGCTATACTAAAATAGTCTCTGTTAAAGTATTACCAAACAAGTTGCATATTTGCTGTAAAACGCCGGAGAATTCCACGGCTTCCAGACAACATTGTGCTTGCATCACTAAAACTAAGTTTAGGGAATGTTCTGTAAGTCAAGATTTTTCTTTGGGCACTTGAATTTTTTCCTTTCTTATTGGGCCCATTATCATAGATTTGGTAAAGCTTATTTTTCAGTATCTTCTGGCCCACACAACTAGCAGAATATTTGCTGCTGGATGTAAGATTTAAAATGCAAGGACCCACATACACGTCAGTTCTTTGGTAAAATCGGGTTTCGAATCAGGAACCTTCCGAGCTCAAAGTCGAGACTTTACATCTAAGCCACTTCGGCCCGTTGGCTTTACTTCAGTGTCCACTTATTTCCGGTGATGGTTGATTCTTTGAATTCATAATTTGAAAATTAAGTACTTGATCAGTAGGCTGCTTAACGAACATAAGCTACTATGAAAATAAACTCGAGATTTTTTTTTACTTACATCTGCACTCTTGCCTTCAATAATTATGTGAAACTCTCTTTAATAATGCATATACAATGTATATATACTGTAGGTATAAGTCCATTGTAATTAGCTCTGATTGAAAATCAGTTAAAAAAATACTTCCAAAAAGTCAAAGAAAAATTGTAACAACATCTGACAAAATATATTAATAAAAATTGAGCTCAAAAACAATCAATTAGAAAAATTAGAATAAATTTAAAAAGAAATCTTAACTTTAAACAAGAACAGCAAAAAAATAACAAAATTATTTTTATTTATAAACAATAAAATTTATAGAATAAAATTTAGAAAAAATTAGATAAAATGTATACAATGTTTAAGTAGCGCAATTGCAACAGCAAAACAAAAAACAGCAAACAATGGAAATAAAGAGCATACAAAGATAACCAAAAAATAAATAAAAAAATAAACTCAGAGGTAATCGAATAAAAAAAAAACAACAACAAAGAATCCATTCTAATCCACTTTTAAAGGGCTAAGAAATATTCGAAATAGATTTTAAAAAATAACAATTGGGAAATTTTTTTGTAAGAAGCTAGCATTAAGCCCAAACATAGCTTCTCTTAAATTGCATATATTACAGTCTGCATAACTCGTCATAAATTTCGTCAATTTGAATACTCTTTCGTTCTGGAAAACCGAAGTTAAAAAATTCTGAATATAATGAGATGTTAATATTCATCACGTTATCTTTATTGGAATTATTTTGGAAATTATTTTTCTTTGAGATTTTAAAATTATGAGAAATTCGCTAGAAATTTAAAATGTCTAAACATATTAGAGATTATATAAATTTTCTGCATCAGTGAAGTTCAGAAGCTAAAGCTGAAACATAATAAATGACTCTCTTCTTTGATATAATAGAACATACACTCGCTTCATTTCTTCCTCGTGCTTTTCCTCATTAAACATACTAAGAAGTAGCCTTAAACAAACACAGTAAAAAAGACGTTTCAATTAAATGAATCGAAATCGTTTCCGTTGACGTATTGAGTTTTAATTGAATTGCAAATGAAGCTAAGCTCGTATTTGTGAAAGCGACTTCCCTCATAATTTATGCATTTTCAATCGAAAACAATTAATGGCTAACTGTATGAATCCGCAACCATCAATAATTCACTTTCTCATTTTCTTAAAATGCGCCGCGCACCGCTCGAATTTCGAGAAATTCCTCAAGCCACAGCGAAAACGAAATATTTAATTATTCATTTAACAAATCTTCTAGATCTTCCGTTTAAAAAAATAAATTGGAAAAGTCAAATGCCGTTGAATTTAAAAGAAAGATGAAAACAACGCAAGGAAAAAAAATGGCGCACAAATTGAAAAGTGGTATTCTCTTCCACAAAAGGTTATTCGTCGGAGAATTTTTGATTTTAATTATTGTTATCTTGTTATTGTTCTGTTTAGTCAGCGACGGTTACCGTTAAGATTGCGGTTTTATTAATTCAAGCGGTTTTGCCTTTAGAAGATAATCATCCCTGCAAAAATCGTTCGATTCTTCTATTTGTTTCCTGCTCTTTGCAGTCGGAAGGCATATGAATAATGAAGTAGTCTGACATCGAGAGTATGACTTTCACCTGGCGAGCATTTTAATTAGCTGAATAAAAAAAATGTCGCCAATGCGTCATTTGGAGGGAGAATGTCGAAATCTGAGAAGGTCAGGAGATAAGCAATATGTATCTCTTGCCGTTTAATAAGCCAGTCAGCTGATATTAGGAAGTGTATTTAAATAATCATGTGGTAAAACAAATTCTCATTTGCACGTTTTCAAATGCATGAATGAAACGACCAACGGCTTAATTAATATTTTATTCCGTTTTGTATCGTTCTTCATGATTTGTACAAAAGAGCAACACTTTAATTCGAACTCAAATTCAATCGCTGCTAGCTGTAAATAATGCAATTTTTTCTTACCGTTACAGTTTCTTAAGAACTGTGTATTAGCATTATTACATAAATGATAATTTTAGCATATACTAGACAATCTTGCACATCATTAATAGAACAGCTTGAAGTTGTTTCAGATAAGTTGTTCAGATAAGCAAGATAAGGCAAAACCAAGAATTTTCTACCTTAGGAATTCTTCTGTATAGCATTGAGCTTAAAAGTCTTATTAATGCTTATTATGTATAGTATTGGTTTATTAAAAATTTGAGAAGAACATTCACTCAACTAACTGATTCTTCTTTTTTGAGTAAAAGCAGAAAATAATTCTCATTTTTTTCAGGTTCTAATTAAAATTAAAAATGAATATTATTCAGAGATAATTGCGATCCTGAATATAATTGACTTTGCCGTGATTTCACTTCTGGCTTGGGATGAAAATGAAAATAAGCTTCTTTAAAAGTGAACGATACTTACATGTTGTATTTAATTTTACAAAAAAGATCACTGCAAACTTCACTACAAGAGTAGTAACGTACAGAAATGTATGGTAAAACTACAAACCTAAGTTGCTTTTTACTTTTCAGACGATGACGGATAACAGAAACTGACTATTAATCTGAGTTTCACTTTAGTAAATCCTGCTTTAGGAATTGTTAGTTCTAGTATTGGGCTTAACTTAAGAATTTAAGCCCAGTACTATAAACTAATAATCAAATGTTCTTAGTCATAATCAAATGTTCTCCTACAAATTTAAGGAGAACATTTACTCTTTGGTTGTCAACAGAACTGAGAAAAATTGTCACTTCTTCCATTTTGTAATTAAAATTAATAATAAGATAAACTAGGAATACTTGACCCTATTTTTACATTTTTGCTTGAATTTCTCGAATATTTGAATTGTTAGCATCATAAAAGGATTTGTTTTTAAGAATGATATATATAGACCTATGCTAAATTGATGTATCATCTAATCATAAAATAAATATATTTCATGAAATCACCTAGGGTCAAGTATCCCTAAGGTTAGGGAAACTTGACCCTAAGATAGGGATACTTGACCCTACATGCAACGAGTACTTAAATTCTTTTGAGACTCTGAAAATGAGATATGATGAAATTCAAATATAAGTTAAAACTCCTGAATTGAAAATTCCTTTATTATCAAAAAATATTAATGAAACTAATATAAAAAATTAAATAATCTGACAACTAGAAAACGCAGTTGTTATTAATAAAATCTAGTTCATAAATTAAATTATTCTAGTCATTAAGTTACTTCTAATTATTAAATCAAATAGTTTCCAAATAGTTCTAACTATCAAATCATATAGGAAGCTGTACAGCTCTTCAATAAATTATCCCTATTAACTTTACTAGTAAAGACCTGAGAGGTATTTTTGATCTAAAATCTTTACATACATTTTTGTTCGATGACAATAATTATCTGTACAGTTATTAGTGATGTGCTGGTCTCAGACGAAAATGAACGAGTCAGAGAAACTTTCATTCCTTAATTGCTCACACCAACGCCTAATGGAGTTCTTACTTGGAGACCGACAATTTCGATAATTAAAGAGAAAACATCTTTGAATTGTTAGAATTGATATGCCTCGTGGAATCAGAGACGTGTCAGATGTGCCCTCTGCTGAACGGTAGCCATTTTGACACTTGCCCTGGAAATCTTCCGCCGCAGCAGATTTAGTGCGCCGTAAAGGGGGGCATTCACCGCTGCTCCACTCTGGAATTTTTGGAACACGGGAAGAAAAATCAATCGCCATTTTTAAGCCGGGCATTCATTTCACAGACAGACTGTATATTTTGGAACGCGAGAAGGAAAAAGCGATAAAAATCTATAGAAATGAGCCAAACGGCTTTCCATTGTTGGAATTCCGTCTGGACTGAAATTGAAACGAAAAATCAGAGGGACCCTGAAAGAGGCTATCGAAAAGAACAATACCTTACGTAGATTGAAGCCTCGCTTCGAGGGTAGCATAAATTAAAATCTGCTGACTGGGGAAAATCGAAGACCGATTGACAAGCAGCTGTAGAAAGGGAAAGAAGATCGCTCTCCCCCACCTTCGTTCAGAGTTAGCGTCCTTTTAAATACAAGTGAATGGCGTGCCTGTACTTTTCGAGTAAAATGGGTGAAAAAAACGGGCTTAGGAAAATGGAATGGCTATACTTCAAGTGAATGCCCGGCTTTATAAACCGATGAAAATTGGCTCAAATTGATGGAATTGATGGAATTCCGAATAGTTTGGAGTCAAATTGAAATGACCGTATGGCTTTTGAGAGCCTCGTTGCGATGGTAGCGGCAAATCAAGGGTTTTGCCTAGATTGGGACCTCGCGACGAGGCTAGAAAATTGGAAATCCGCTGTGTGGTGGAGGAGGAATGGGGGGATCAAGAGCGACGGTAGCGCAGTGAAGGATGAAGAGTGACGGTTGGAGGCTCTGTGAATGACGTGCGTAATTTTTCGACTTCAATGGGTGAGGAAAAAACCAGACTTGGGGCAAATGGTATAGCCTAGCCTTCTCGTGAATTCCCATCTTAACCAGGGTTGCAGATCAAAATAGCAAAATAAGGCCAAACCTTCTTAAAAATAAGGCCAAAAAGGCCAAATTGACTGAAAACCTCATTTGATATTAGAAAAAAGGCGATCCTTCATGAAAACGAGTCCCACTTGGTAGGCATATGTTCAATGCTCTATTAATAAACTAAAATTTAAGAGAAAGACATTTAAAACATCCTTATTCTATTCAGGAGCTATTTATTTTCACAGCTCATTATATCATTTGAAATGTGTAAAATCAAATATTTATTAAAAAACAATAGAATAACTAATTAAAAATTGTTCGAAAAGTCGTTAACGAATATAAAGCCAAAAAAGGCCAAGGGCTTTGAAAAAAGTCCAAATTTCCATAATTTGGCCTTAAAAAGGCTAATATGGCAACCCTGAGCTTAACGGAGAGTTACCTATCTGAAGATAAACTTTTTGAGCTATTCAGTCATTAAAAAAAGGAAGTTGGTACATCATGGCTTTTTTTAAATGTGTCCAATAATGTATGACCGTCCTGTATTAAAGCTTCGTATGTTTTGGGAAATTATTTAAATCTGTAATCATTTGACTAAGTAATCATAAAAGAAGCTTCCATGGAATAATTTAAGAAATTTAACATCATGTGCAAAAATTTATGTCGTTTCAAAACCGAAAAGCTCTTTAAAATTAATGTCATGAAAGTTAAAATGATAAGAAAATGAAGTAAAGTCGGCTTTTAATTTCGAAATGACGCAAGACCTGTTTTTCAGACGGTAAATTTAACGCAATATCTTTTGAATACAAAGGTATAAAATCTATTTTTTATTATTCTCTTCCACCAAAAAGTTGATATAGAATTTTCGCTTTCATATAGATTTTTATTCATCCAGTATTCTTTCTGAATATTCAAACTGTAATGAATTTCAGAACCATTATATGCTCACTGGATTTTAAGAATAGAAATGTCAATGTTTTCCTCAAATTTAGAATTAGTATAAAAAAAAGGCTGTGACGCTTTTCGATGAAAATCCCTACGACTCTATTTAGTGGCAATGTTTTTGTAACAAAAATTATTTCTAATCTTAATTTTGGGTTAAATAAAAGCTCGATAAATCCGAAATAAAAAAGCTAATAAAAAGAATACTAAATCCGAATAATAAAGAATAGGGGAGACTTGGGAGACTTGATCCCTTTTTCAGTTTTTAATTTTTATTTTGGAAAAAACAAAATTAAAAAAAAATGTTTTCAGTCATTATTAAAGGCATATTTGTCTTTTTTGTTGTAGTATTTTTTTATTTTTGAAAAACCATTTTTAAAATAAAGATAAATTGTTTTCCAACAATTAGAAAAGGGATCAAGTCTCCCCAATTGCAGGGAGACTTGATCCCTTTCCAAGGGAGACTTCATACTTGAAACAGATGAATTGAAATGATTCAAATTAAGTAGTCGAAATCAAATTTATTGTTGACTAACATGTAAAAAAGGGAGAAAACACATTTAGAAAATTCTACATTATTGAAAATCACTCTTTCCCATATATCGCTGAAATTAATGATTAAATAACATTTTCAAAGCTTGAAAAATCAAAAATAAATGTTAAAATTCTTGCAGTTCGAAGAGTTCCACCAAGCATGGCTGGTTTAGGTAGTTTTTTGACAATGTCGTCATTGTCCACAACACTAATGTCACCATTTTCTGGATAAGTAAATTGGTTGGAATGAAGTCCTCTTTTTCTTAGAAAATTTATTTCGCATTCAGATGATGAAATCTTCTTTTCAATTTTTCCTACGGAATGACTAATTTTGTCTTTCCTTGAAACCGTCACCATGTTCTTGCTAACCATCATGTGCAGCCACATATTAACTTTCTATCTTTGTCAAACATCCAAAATCAAGGTAACCATATTCTAAATAATATTGATATTATCTAAATGTGACTTGAAAATCACAATGGCCAGTGGGGGGGGTAATAAAATTGTTAATATTAATTTAACTTAACTTTAGGGACACTTGATCCCAGGATCAAATCTTCCCATACAATGGGGATCAAGTGTCCCTAATGTGCATGTGTTGGAAAAAGAATTGTTAAATCAAAAGTAAAGCAACTGTATTGGATGTAAATAACAACATTTAAGCAGTAAGGAATGGTAATATATTATATCAATAAACTTAAGTAATTTAGTTATATTCAGCAAAAAATAAGAAACATAAACTACCTACTTCAAAAGAAGTTTGACTATAAGAAATCAGAGATTCCTTTCTTACAACAAAAATAAAAATGGCTGAATGAAATTCTGTTGTGAGATCTGTTGATAAGGAATCACTTTATTATCGTTGCCAGTTTCAGAGACTTAATTGCATTTTTTCTCTGGTTTTAGACCTAGGGATCAAGTCTCCCAAGTCTCCCCTACTAATCAAAATAGACGAAAAATAAAATTAAACATAAAAAAAATAATCAATGAATGTTGCACTTTCGAAGGTATTAGGAAAATTTATGAAAAATTTTTATATTTAATCGATTGTTCAATCAATTGTCTTCTCTCTTCTCAACTGCATCATATGAACACAAGAAGATCGTAAACTTCGTTAGAAGAACGCACTTTTCCTGAGATGCATTATGCAAACTGGCTCGTCTCTAGTTGTAATTTAATGCATTTGTGTAGAGTAATTCTTAAAGCTTAATTTTCTTAAAAAAAGTGTCCTTATTATTTTCAAATAGTGATGTATCCAAGTCAACATTTTTTTTTTTAAAGTAGACGGTAAATAAATATATCATGACTTAAAAAAAACCTAAATGTGTAAGGATAGCATGTAAGATCTTGTTACGAAAATCGTCGGGCGTAGGTAAGGTGAAACAGTCAAACAAGCAGGGTAATGAAGAATCACACTATATTCACGAATATTAAGGAAAATACGAAGCATAGGAAACAAGGGAAACAGCACTTGTGCAAATTAGCAGCACAAACAGTCAAAAAGCACTAATAATAACAGTAACAGCACTTTCTATACCCCTCAGCGTCTATCAGCTTACCAACTAGCACTGCGGACAAAAATCTAAAGCGATTCAAAGACCTTCAAACACCCTCCAAAGACGTTCACTCGTCTCAGCACTGCATGGTTTTATGCATTTTCCGACAGGATGTGACGTTACATAGAATCATCTAATGCTTTCTTTATATATCTGTTCCTCATAGAGATAGGACGATAATTCTAGTATTTTCATGAACCTTCACTCTGGCGCCAAAGTGGCCAAATATGTCGCCAAGGTCAAAGGGGCCAAATTGTCGCCAAGGGAGTATCGGATAGGCCTTCCACCACCATCCGATTAAACCTCTGTAAATGTCTCTTTCCAACCATAAGACTAACATTGCTGGGAAGCGACATTACAGGTCCGTAACAATATGATCAACAAATAATGAAGATTAACCACTCTGTTGCATAGATAAGGAAATAAACCTCTACTAATAATAAAGGAGAATGTGTGTGTCTGTGTGTGTTGGCGCTCTACAGGGTATACCGCCTGACCTAAAGCTACGAAATTCGGCACAAAATTACTTTGGAGAGTGGGAATGTGCACCTCGGAGCCCTTTTTTAATATTTTAATTAATTAAAAATTAAGAGAAATTTCAGCGTTTTTCTTGAATAATTTCCGAAAATATTACAGCGCAAAAATTGTTTTTACATTATCTGAAAGTGCAAAAAATTACTTTTTCAATTATATGAATTAAGTTGCTGCACAGTTTTTCTCAAACTTAAATGAATTTTTAAATATATTTTTATGCACAATTTACAACATTGCTTGTCATTGTTGCAATGAAATTCAACTGTTTTCATTGTTTAAAGAAATAATTATTTGCGCTATTTCTCTTCCATTATTGGTTGCTATGTTTTAATTCTTTTTATCACATGTGCCTCGTCATTTTAATATCAAAATGAAATGCGTATTTTGCACGAGGAATAAAAAATTGAAATTGGCGCCGAGCACTTACAGTTAGATGTTAGATGACACGTACAGTTTCTTGACTCCATTAGGAACCTTCTTGTTAACAATAGACAGAACATGTGCAAAGCTACTAAAAGAAAACTGATTGAATGTCTATCACAATTTGAAATTTAAAATTGTTTTATTAAGGGAACCATGAATATCAAATTATTGATAAGGGATTCAATAGAAATTATATTCCCGGCGAGCAAGCTGGTCGCGGAAGGCGGCTAGTTTTAAAATAAAATAGGAAAGTAAAATAGATTAATTTTATTTTACTGTTAGCACACGCTTTTATTAAACCTCATTCGTATTTGTAATTTTCATGCCTGTGAAGATGGATTATGGTTTTTCAGTCTTTTCCATATTTGCTATAGCTCTGAAATTTTGTGCAGCTGTTTCCAATGTCGCTATAATATCTTAACATTTTGAAAGCTTAATTATCAGTCGATCGATTAAATTTAATTAAATTTTGATTCCGTGCCACTGGCGACACGTGGTGGCGAATTTAAGAAAATATTGATTGCAAAATTCCTTAAGAACTATAGTAATGGGTTATGAAATAGCTTATAGAGATAGGAAAAAATAGAAACAATAAAAATGGAAAGTTTTTATAAACAAACTTTTATTAACGTACTGAAAATTAGTTAATAGATTTGATCATAAATGCGATAGTAATAAATTTAAAAGCGTGGGACAATAAAAATAATAGGATAAAGTAAGTAAGCCACAATTTAATCTATAACAAAAAACTTTCTAACGTTCATTAAAAATTAATATATATCATCGCTTAAGTTGGAGGAGGTCGTGAATCTAAAACCCTGTTTGGTTGAAATCCACTAGCTGGTACCCATTCAACGCCCCTTCATTGCATTTTTAATATTAGCAACCATCTTGCTTTTTGGCATTGACTACAATAGAACCTCGCAAATCCGAAATTTCGGATAAACCGAACATTTTTTTTAAAATTTTCTGAAAATAAAAAAAAAATGTAGGAAAAATAACAAATAGGAATCAGAAACAAAGCTAATGTTTATTCCTACTTTAAAAGAAAGATTTGAATCGGCATTTAAGAATGAATACAGCACCTTAATTAGTAGAAGCAACACGAGGTCTAGTTCGGGACGTACCTCGAAGTTTTGAACCGTGATCAGATGACGAAGACGACGCCTGATCTGGCACCCCTCTCTAAAATTCCGTACCACACCAGAGGGAAGATGTTTGACCCCCTACGTATGAGTTGCGAACCTCGAACCCTTCGGATCCGAAGCCACAATCTTACCACTAGGCCACCGCAACCTCATTTGACATAGGGAGTTATCTGCTTGACGATGCAAATCGACGCCAGCTCTTTCCGTACTCTTTCACAGAGCACCCAGAGTTATCTGCTTGACGATGCAAATCGACACCAGCTCTTTCCGTACTCTTTCACAGAGCACCCAGAGTTATCTGCTTGACGATGCAAATCGAC
>BGPR01015702.1:25098-36171 GCA_013235015.1 Araneus ventricosus | reverse complement strand
CACCAAAATTGTAGATTTCTATCAAATTTTAGACGAAGGAAGTCTGTCCATCCGTCTGCGTGCGTGTGAACACGATGGCTAAAAACGCAACAAGATATATAAATGGAAATTGGTACGTGGTCTTGACGCCAAAATTGGGGATACGCATTAAATTTTGCACCTAATCAGTCAAAGAGAAGACGTATTCGATGCACACTCGATTTTTTTCACTATACTACTGATTGTTTCAAAACGCCAACACTATCACTTTTGGTCGATTTTATCACGGAATGGGGAGACAGGCATTGAGTCAGATGAGCGCATTTCCGGAGTTCTTTGTTAGGTCACTCTAAGTAAAGTATAAATATCTCCCCCTCCATTTTCACTTCACACCTATTTTGGTGAAATCAACTCCGCCTGGCGCACGCGCAAAAGAAAGGAGGGTTTCGGAATCCGAGAATCATCAGTACGAAACTAAACAAACAAACAAAACCCCCACGCCATATTGTGTAAGTATACAGGAAAGCCGAGGGAAGAACCCATCACCTGCATTATTCACAGTCCTTTTCTGTAAATGCGTCTACGAGTGTGTTAATTAGTTACCAAAACATGGGATAAAAAGTACATATTTTAATATTCGTTTATTTTACAGCATTGATTAATATCTTACATCTTATCATTCAACTTTAATTCAAGTTTTCTTATTATACTGGTTCCAGTGCAATATACCTGGTCTAAACAATCAAACACAGATATGCAATCAGGAATTAGCGACAATTTTTTCAGATTTGACATTCACTATTTTAATTGTATACAAGAGCGTGTAGCTCGTTACGCAAAACTGAACTACACAAGTTTTACCACAGACTATTTAGAATAGATAATAAATTTTAGAACAATGCAGCATCTGAATTTTCTTCTGCAGTATTTTACGAAAATAGTTGTGTTACAAGATGTGCACATTGGAGTTAGTTTTTAATTGCTTAACTGCGCCTAGTTTGAAAATAGCCCATGATCATGATTTATCCATGAAACTATGCTCCAGACCATCTTTCATATCTCATTTACTCTTTCCCCTTCTGATTCATTAATGTAAATGATATTAAGGTATCCGACTACGTTCGGAGGCCTTTTTTTAAATAATGATATTTGAAGCAATATTTTTGTATTTTTATATGACATTTATGCTAAAACTTAATAAATCATAGAAAAAAAGTTAAATGAATTAAATATATTTTTAAATATTTGGAAAAACTTTGATTTTTTTGCACTAAATTTGAACTTTTTTCAAACACTCTCGTTCAAAAAGAGATAATCAGAATGATAAATCCTCTAGTATATGCAATCCTTCAACTATTGGATAGGTCCTGAAGCAAAAGTTTTGCAATATCTCTAAAAACATGTAAATTATAAGAGTTTTAGTGTGAAATCATGAATTTTTCAAGGATTTTGCCTTTTTTTCAAATCTTAAAAGCTACATAACTTTTTAATGGAGCATTATTTCACTTATATTTTGGTTCATTTCCTGGACAATATAATAAATAATATGTATGCCAAATTTGAGAGGGATATTTTAAGTTGAATTTTAGTCATCGTGTTTGAAAAATGAAAATTTTGCAAAAAATCACATTTCGAGAAAAATGAGTTTAAAGTTTATGTTTTTAATTTACAATGAGAAGAAAAAAGAATTTTTCTTCAATACTCCCCAGTTTTGTAGGCTAGCCCTTAGTTTTTACTAGCTTAGCACATTTTTAAAAAATTTCAGATTGGAAATTTTTTTAGTCGTTTTCTTGAGCCTTATTTGTCATCATCGTTTTCTATCATTCAGCTGCCATCGATAGATTTGAATATTGTTTTTCAATCAAATAACTTTATAATGCCTATTAGTTGATCTAGGGATACTTTTAGTGATTGATATTGATCATAAGTACAATTTATGTACTTTTCCTACGTTTATTATCAAAAATTACATCATTAACGGAGAATCAAGATACTGCAATGATTCAAAATTACCTAAATTTGCAACAATGTCATAGAAAACAAAGAAATTCACACTGAAAATCTTTAAAAATAATACCTGGTATATGTAAAATAGGATAAAACAATAATAAACAATAAAATTTAAATATCTTAAGTAAAAACGATGAAAAATGCTTCTTTATCGTATTATTTATCACTCCATTTTCAACTGTCAAGTTCTACTAAAATGTCTCTAATTTCACTTCTGATCATCATAGATGTAAAATAAAAACTGTTTTGAAAACTAAAAACAATAGGCTTTCAGATAAAACATTAAAAAAAATTATGATTTTCGGTCAAAAATGGGTTTTCGAACGTATGCGGATACCTTAAAAAGCAGCAGATAACGCCATTTAACTGATAGTTGGCTTTTAAAACAGATAGGCGATGCCTATTTGTTTGTTCACCAAGGAAAAAAGCTTCGAAAATATTGCTCGAGTTCTAACGGAGTTAGTTAGCTCTTCTCAAAACGTCTTAAGAAAATATTTATTAGTAAGCAGAGATCATTTTGCAGGGCCAGAGAGAGAGAGAGAGAGACAGAGCCAGTATTGCGCGCTTCACATCAAAATGAGTTTCTAAAATACGATGAAATTATTAAGAACCTTTCCTTTATCTTCCTAACCGATTGGTGGCTTGATGTTAGAGCCTCAACTTCGAAAGCGGAGTTCGAAACTCGATTCTAACAAATATCAGATACTTGTTAAATCCATCAAAGTCAACTGCCCTTTTGCTAATGTTGTATGGAAGCTTGAAAAGGGGAGTGCCATCAAGGAAGTCATCTTCGTCATCCGATCACAGATAAAAATTAAGATATCGATCTCTAACATATTTTATAGTACTTAAATGCAGGACACAAATCTAATTGTTAGGGCTGATAAAAGAAATATGAAAAGATAAGTGTTAGTGAAGGAGATGTATTCAACAACTCTTGACTCAAATAAGACATAACAAATAAAAAAAGTGGTTATACGTTCTTGCTACATCAGAATGTGAAAAATTAACGATGTTAATACACGAAGTTCTAATCTGCCACACATCAATAAATCTATTAATGGCAGCATTTATTGGTGACACACTGATGGCTAGTTTCTTTCTCACAAAATGTCGAAAAAAATGCTTTTCATATGAAAAAAGATCGAAAATTACCGTTCCGTTGTTTTCGCCGAGGTGAGCCTTCACCAATGTGAACCCAGGAGAAAGAGGTGGTAAAGGGGGTTGGGCTTCGATGGCGCAGGACTGACCGATAAATTGGGCTCCAGGGGCCTCCACTGCCAAGCACTCGTCGAAGGAACCGTAGTCGACGAAAGTGCCTTGTAGGACTCCGGGTGGCAACTTTGAAGTGGCATCCAGCACTGAAATAGAGATATGTTGTTATTGAATGTAATAAAATGCAATACAGCGGACACATTTTTCAAAAAAAACTAGGAGGGTCAGTCAAAATGTTAGTTGTACTGCTTGATAAACAGCTGGATAGAAATTTTATAATTAGGATATATGTTCAATATATAAAAGCTACTCTTCGACGTAATCACCTCCTTTATTTAAACACTGGTAGAGACGTGGCATCATTTTTTCTCCAACGTTCAATTATTGGGTTTGGAGTTCTTCCGTCAATAGAAGAGGACCATCGAGCACAAAATTTACAAAATTCAAGATGCTCGACAATATTCTTATATATACTTCCATGTGAAATAGCCAGTTCATTTGCGATTTTGTCTTCTGTTACGAGTCTTTTTGCAAAAAAGTGTTCATTCACGCTAGTAACAATCTCAACATTTGAAGAAGTTGATGCTTTTCCCTCGCGGTAAACGTTGTCAATATCGGTGCGCCGAAACATGTTGCACCACTTTGCGATATTTTGACGTGAATTGCATTTTATTATACACTTCGCGTAACTGAAAGAATTTCAGTGAAGTTACATCTTTTTGCCCGCAAAAAACGCATCACTGCACGCATTTCCAATTTGGGCGCCATCTGCAACTGCCGAGACATCTTCACGACTGATTAGCAAGCAACCTAAAACTGCCACGTTCAAGCCGTTATGTCATGCGCTGCAGATAAATGTCTGCAACTGCCGCATCCAAGCCGTTGTGTCATGCGCTGCAGATAAATGTCTGCAGCGTTGCCGCAAAGTATCATCAAAATACCATTTTACCAAGATTTTTCACGAAGAAGTGCTAACTTTTTGATGGACCTATGTATATTCGTTTTTAGCGGGTTAGCGAGAGTAAAGTGTGTCTGTCTCTTATTATCTATTTTTATCCCCCCCGTTCCAATGCATCGATTTCTTATTCAAGAACGTAAATTAAATGCAAAAATATTGCCTTGGTTCCAGGGCCGGATTAAGTCCTCTAGAGGCCCTTTGGCAATTCAAGTCACGGGGCCCCTCTTTCCTCTCCAGATATTTTTTATTGGTTTTAATTTAATCTCTATACACGAAATTTTCAGCAGCATTTTTTTACAAACTGAACTAAAAAACATTTAATTTTGGGTCTTTTTCAGGAGCGTTGGTTTCAGGATCAGGGAAAATAAAAATTAAAATTTTAAAATAACTTTAAATAAAATACTACGAAAAAACTGAGGAGAGGCTGTCTTTTCAAACAGTCGCTGATGTTAAAGGCGTAGGACTACTTTACTCGCGTGTGCTCTTTTTTTCTCGAAGTTTCTCGTAAATTTTTAAATTTAAGTAAGTTTTTTTGCAACTTCTGTTGTTGCCTTTTATCTCTAAAATAAGACGTTAATTATGTTTTTAACATATGTAGTTACCGAGATATAGAGGATCTCCCATACCAAGTTTTGTGGTGTTTTGGCGTGTGAATCAATTTCCTTCCCGAGACCCCAATAGGAAGAACGTACAGTTAAAAATTACCAAATCTTTTTTAACACAATCTAAATATTATGTAATTATAGGATCGAACATTTTTTTAAACTTTAAAGCAACATATTTTTTTCAGAACTATAAAACGGTATAACATAAAACTTGCCAAAGGTAATTAATTAGGAATGTTGTTAGAACAATGTTCCAAAATTTAAAAGATACTTGATTTTAATCTGAATAAGTTCGAGTGCATGGCACTTATAAATTAAATGAAAGCACAGATTGAATTACTTTGAAAATAACGCATCGCCCCGAAAGTT
Organism: Araneus ventricosus; assembly: GCA_013235015.1. Taxonomy (NCBI): domain Eukaryota; kingdom Metazoa; phylum Arthropoda; class Arachnida; order Araneae; family Araneidae; genus Araneus; species Araneus ventricosus. The sequence goes on along the minus strand of BGPR01015702.1, from coordinate 31,035 downwards.
GCAGGATCCCTAGGCAATTACCTACTTAATAATTCGACTCTGCTTGGCGCCTGGAACATCTATACCTATCCCTTGCCCACTTCTCGCTACACCACTGTTTGTCTCAGATAGTGAGTTTCCGATGACCATCGTCCCAAAGCCATATTTACAAACCCTACCCTGATAGAACTGAGGCAAGAAATCGGGCAATATGATTGGCTCGCTTCTCCCAGAGTCGATGACGTCATTCTTTGCTCTCCTACGGAAATTATAACAAAACAAGCCATTGAATGCGGACTTTGAATTAGTTTATGTTTCCGTTGCTTGGACTCCGCGAATTTTGATCTACAGTAAGCACCTACGTCTCAATTTTATTTAGTCGACTCTTGTTTTTTAATGATTGCTGTACGCTACGTGCGAGAGCTGAAAATGACGTTACTGCCCCTCGTAGCCAATGATATTGGCTGATTTCCTGCCTCAGTTCTATCAGGGTAGGGTTTGTAAATATGCGTCCCAAAGACATCCTAGTGGAGCAGGGCCAGGATGATTTGCCAGTTAAGAGAACCTGGAGTGAACTCCAAAAGATAACTTCTTTCTTGCGACCAAGCAGAATAGGTCAAAGTTGAGAGAAGTGATGGTTTTGTATGGTGATAAGCTCCGATAAAGGGGAGAAGGAGGCTTATAACTAGGGTTACCATACGTCTGAATTTCAAGCTCACGTTCGGACTAGTGTCCGGATCTTCAAAATGTCCGGATTTACGCCAGTGAAAACGAGAAGAGAGGAATCTGTTTGTAATAGAGAAAATCTGACGTATTCGAAAAAGCTGACGTCTTTATTTCTATGAAAGAAAATTTCTCGTTCACATTGGTTACAATCTTAATTGATGAGAAAGTGGACGAGCCTTCTTATCCAAGCCCCAGTTCAAACTGAAAATAAAAAGTTTTGGCAGTTTTATTTTATTTCTGTTTTTCATTAATATAATTTTGAATTACTAAACATTAATAAAAATTGTATCTTCTTTTAATTCTGATGTCTTAATTTTTTTCATTTCCTCAAACTCTGAGCTAGTGTTATGAAAGAGAGTCGTTGGTTTGCAGCTTTTAGAATTTTATTCTACACCATGACCCGACGTGTCCGGACTTCAACTAAAAGTGTTATGGTAACTCTGCTGATAACGAACTAGACGATTGGAATAGGAAGCTGTGTCTTTTGTCAGAAAGGGCGCAAAAATGTTGTATTTGACAGTTTAGGGCCCCGAAAGTTTCTCTACAAATATAAAACAATGGAAAGTACTGTTCATAATTCAAAGTGACGAATTTGGAAAGTATGGTTTCTAAGTTCCATTCGTCTAATAGGCCTCATTTATACATTTAGAGTAAAAGTGGGAAATCAGCTTCACTTTGGCAAGACTTGTGACAGGTCATGATAAAAGGAAACAGAACAGACCCTAACTGCCCCTCCTATAGTTTAACATAATATAGCTAACGAGATTGCTAGCAGAAGTACGAAATAGAAATGTTAGATTTGAAATTAATTTCTGTGCAGTTTTTTCATTTAGTCGTAGCATGTACTTGTATTGAATCCGAAGAGACGTTTTAAGCTTTCAAACCATTAGTTTTAATATTTGCATAGTCATATTATACTCTTATGAACAAATATGGCGCGAAATTCATCAATTTTTAGAGATGATGAGCCTTTTTTTTTGTCCCTGAATGTTTTTTGATATCAGAAAAGTAGCTGATAATTAAAAAAAATGTCAAAGCATCTTGGCAGTGGTAGGTGTTTCAGTTATTTTCGAAAAACGAAAACAGACATTTCCTTCAAAATAAATAGCGTTTAGAAAACGTCGATGATAACTATTTGAATCAAGGGACTCAAACCGCTTTTCAGTGGAATGTTATTTCTTTAGTAGTTTAAAAATTGGATTCGCAATGCCAGACTTTTTCACCACGATGAATTATATTTCTGTGTTTTTATTTTATTTCATTTTTTTTCTTTTCTTCTGAATGATAAGAAGTTAAACATTTGAAAAAAAACCTTATACACACTTTCTCTTATTTCTTTATTTTATAATGCATAAAAATTTCCATATAACTGAAGGCACCAGAAGAAAGATTTCAATCGATGCAAATTAATAATATTCCAGTGTCGAATAAAAAATAGGAATCAAGCAAATTGGAATTATTATATAAATGTTCTAAAACCTTATGTCGTAATGTTTCTGTTTCTGGCACAAATGCGCATTTTTCCCTGCCGGTCTGTTAATTGAAAAATAAACTTTGTTTCTAAAGATGCATTATATTTCCTCTTTCGGTATCATTTCAATTTGAGCCTTCAAGAAGCATTTATATTATCAGTGAAAATGAATCCAAAGGATATTAGTCGCACTGTGCTGTTACCATTTCCATTGTTCAGTTAAGGTATCCGACTGTGTTCGGAGACATTTTTTTGAAAAATAACTTATATATACATATTTAATGTTATTTTTCAACTGCATATGTTTTAAAACTATAAAAATATTGTAAAATTAGGCTTTCAAAATAATATTTTTTTTAAAAAACTGAGAAATTTGAAGAAAAATGACTAAAATATTTGCCTTACGCTAACAGCCATAGACAAAATCATATTCTAAATATACATAAATCCTTGAAGGAGTACATTTTTATGACAGTTATCTGTGTTATGCTCTAAAATATTTCTTGTACTTCGAAATAGTTTTGAGATATAGCTGAACATAGTTACTAAACTGGTAATTTTTCATAAAAAATGCTTTTCGTTTATATTTAAGCACTTAAAAATAATAATTGATTTTAAAATTGACCTTAGTTTTTAGAGGAAAACATCAAGCATATTACAGAAAACAATCTCAGAAAATTTTATATCAATACTTGAATAACTTTTTGAGAAATCATTGTTACGGTCGACAGTTTTCCGCAAAAATATCATTTCTCAGAAAACACATTTAAAGTTTTCATGCAACATAAAATAATGCTTATAGTTCGGTAATAAAACAGCCGCAACTCCATTTGCAATTCATATAGAGTAAAAAGTGAGACAGTTTTAAAAAGCTGATTAAACAGGCTACAAAATTAAGTCATAAAAATGTTTTTGATAATTTCATCAAAAACGACGATTTTAAACCAGTCGACCTCAATGCCATTGGCACAGAATCAGCGTTACGCATTAGTTGTAGCAAAGTGTGTTATGAATCCTTTGCACGGCTCCCGAGGGGGGGGGGGCGGTTTCAGCGATGTCCAGTGGCGGCTCGTCAGCTCAGAAGCAAGCAGTGCTGCAGAAGTTGTATTGACTTAACTTGCAGGAAATTTTATGCTGATTCTTCTGGTGTATAATGATGATATACTTAAAAGTGATAATTATGAGTTATAAGCAAAAAAACCGGAAATTTTTTTTTCGTGTATTTTGGCTATAACTAAAATTCCAACAAAAAGTTTTGGTGGCAAACCTCAGATTCGTAATCAGCACCCCATAAAAGATAAAGGAGCAAAAACCCTCCTCCAGAATTTGATTTAAAAACTACTTAACGACTGGACTACTGAGAGAAAGCGAAAAAAGGCCAAATGAGGAATTCGCGCCAAGCGAGAGCTGCTTCTGAATGCAGCTCACGGGGTTCGAATTTCAATGGAAGAAAGGGTTTCTCTTTTCTTCCGATTGAGAGCACCGAGTTGCAGAAAGCGGGGAATTTCGGTTCTAGGAGGGACAAAACTTTCTGCAGATCTGATCTGTCTCTCTCTTATTTTTTAATTTTGTGGTGTCTAAGACTTGTGCGACACAAGTTAACTGTAACTGAACCCGAATGGTGTTCGAGACTTCGCGAGACTCGCCGAGAGTTTGTTGTTGAACGTGTCCGGACTAGTAGAACGTTATGCATGCCTGTATTTACGATATAAGAATGATCTGTGTAATTACCTAAATGTACTGTGCCGTGTAAGTGTAGTGAACGTCCATTAAATATGTGTGAATCAAATGAAGCTCATTATTCAACGAACCCACAAATATAACCCAACAGATTTATTTTCCGTTTTCCTTTTGCGTTGTTTATAGCCCTCGCGTTGCTTCAAAACGGGACGTTAATATATCTAAACTTTTACGTTTTTTATAACATTTTGCCATTTTCGATTATAACTGAACTCTTTAAGTTGTAAAGTAAGCCAATTAGAATAAAAATGAAAATACAAGTTTTAAAATAATTTCAGGGGGGACTGCAGCTCTGCAGTCCTAATGGACGAGCCGCCACTGGCGATGTCAGATGCATTCTTCACAATTAGTCTACTAAATAGACTGATCTAGTGATTCTCATTAAACAAGACAAAACCGATTGTTAGTATTTCCGACAGTCCCATCGTTAAAGTAAATGATTAATTTTTCTTCCCGTTTTCTTGATTGTTGTAAATACACCTTATCAATTAATTGTATTTTGTTATTACATGAACCCATGAAATTATAGAAAATGAATTAGCGGGGGTGTTCTCACCTCGACTTTTTCGTGTGTGTATACAATATGGCGTGTTTTGTGTTTATCTTCATCGCATAGTGAGGAAAATTGATTATCCCTTTTGGACCTCTTTACTTTGATAGATTGAATCCAACATTTCATTTTCACATCTGCAATTACGGTGTCGAGACCACGTACAAAGGTTCTTTTATCTCGCTTATTGCGCTTAAGAGTAATCGCTTTCACAGGCATATGAATGTAGGATATTACCCGTAAAGAATAATTTAATCACTGTATAAAGAAGAATGTAAGAGCTAGATTAATTTTTTTGGCGATAGGTGGAACCACAGTTCTGCTCTGTACGAACTACGAGCAGTGCCCTCTTTGTTCTTAATAAAACCAGACTGCACGCTGAGCGCAAGCAGGACACCGCAGGCAGTCAAAATGTAAATACCTCTCTCAATTCCTCTGTTTTCAGATCAGTCTTGGCGCAGTTAAGCCACCGATCTTCCCACTAGGGTAACTATGTCCCGTCTCACTTTCCTTATGGCTATCTAATCTCTAGTCTATAAATCCCTAATACCGTAATATTCTTAACCCGTAACATCTATCCCTTGTTAATCTGGCTCACTTAGTAAATATGACTTCATGTAAACTCTCAACACTCTCATAAACTTTTTGTGTATATGCCTTTCCCCCTGTAAATTCTCCCTATAGTACTTTAATAAATGTTTTTGTATTTAACTCGAAGTCTACTCATTTATTTTATGTAATATTTTATTCTAAATTTAATGTAGTAAAAACCTTTAAATCCCCTAGACATGAACCCGAACTACTTACCCCTTAAAGGTAACCCTTCCGTGGGCATTTTGTATAATTGAACGGAATCCCACATGAATCGATAGCCTAGTGTTTACCAAAGTGGGTCCCACGCCCCACAGAGGGACAATTTGATTGTTAAGGGGGGCAATTCAAAAATGGATAAAAAAAAAAGAAGAAATCGGCTGGATAATAACACAATGGGGAGACTGAAGCTAAGTAAACTGGAACTAATTATAAGATCTCTTTGAGGCAAGCATCAAGCGCAAGGATCTCACTAAATTTAAATAATAAATAATTACTAATAATTAAAATAATATAGAAAAATCTTTCATTAAAATTATTTCGTACTTGAATTTCCGTTCTCGATTATATGTTTTGAAAATTTACTAACTGTGTTTCTAACAATTTCCTAGTGATTTTTTTCCTAAAACTAATCAATAATCTCTGAATAATTTTCAAAAATATATATAAAAAAGTTTTTAATCTCTGCAACCTCTTCAAAAAAAGACAAGTTATGAAAAATTATTTCGTATCTGATTTTCAGTTCTCCATTATAGAAAATTAACTCACTGTGTTTCTCAACAATATTCGAGTGATTTCTTCTTCAAACCTATCATTTAAGTTTCTTCAGCGAACAATTCAATTTTTGAATATTAAAAATTATGTATATGTTACATAGGGG
>BGPR01015702.1:0-15098 GCA_013235015.1 Araneus ventricosus | reverse complement strand
CCCTGTAAAACTCTCTTCCCAACTATAAGAATCACATTGCTGGGAAGCGACTTTCCATGTTTGTAACAATATTAACACCGGCACATTTCTTAATAGGAAGGCCGATAACGGCAATAGTTGAACCATCTCTTATCGACTTTGAAACAAATCGCCTTAATGTTTGGCAGAGAATTACAAAGTCAGTACAAACAACCTGGAAAAGATGGAGCCTTTCATATTTAAATGGTCTGCAACAAAGAAAAAAATAGGTAGTTAATAATTGAAACTCTTAAAATCGGGGACATGGTTTTAATCAGGGAAGAAAATCTCCCTCCATGTAAATGGTTAATGGGACGTGTAATAACTCTATATCCAAGATCCAGGACAGGATAATAAAGTAAGAGTTGTAGATGTCAAAACCAGTAAAGGCATTTATGAAAGGTCCATCAACAAATAGAGTGTAATAACAATCGCATTTATTCTATGTATTCAGTTTGTATTACTTATTGTATTCAAATTGCATTTTACTATTATGATTTTCTATATGTGTATTGTTATATTAGTTGTTCTTAAATTTGATTACTGAGAATCTTATATCGAATATTAATGGAAAAATATTTAAGAACTATCTTTATCATTCCATGCAAAAGTAATTGTATAAGAAACGTTTATTGTGTATTCATAATGGTATATTGATGTATAACATTTTATTTACTTGTACAACTACTTGTGTGTGTATTAAGTTTGGTTGTGTAAATACTCATGAAAATTGTAATGTGTAAGTTCTTGCGTGTAAACATGGCAAGGCCGGGCGGGATGTCGGCGCATGCGCGCTCCCGACTGGTCATGTGTTAATTTAGTGTTCTGCGAGCAGCCGTCGAGAGTGGTGTGATATTTTTCGGCTCTCGCAAAGTGAAATAAAACCTGTGTCTACAGTCCATTCTGTGAGTGCTTATTTAGGGAAGTTATTCATTTAACTTTAGAACTTCAGATTTTGAGAATGCGTGTGCGAAATTTAAGCTAGAGGCGGGCCCAGATATGATGATTTAAAAGGGAAAATGATAACAAAAGGGTGCATTGAAAAATTAGGGGATATTGAAAAATTAAGGAGAAACATTAAGTGTTAAATAATATTTGAATTTGAATTCCATTAATAAAAGACTGAAAGATGCATTTTTGAGGTAATCACTTTAGACCTATCCGGATTGGGAGACCCTGCTACAGTATTAAAACTGCGCCAGCATAGCTCTAATACGCTCTCCTTTACTTACATCTCAAAGCCATTAATTACAGGTTCGTAGAAGGGGGTAGGAATTTTATTACTATTAAGGTTATTCATAAGGTGCTGAATTTGTTTCTTGATTGAATTTTTATCGTTGCATGTTTTGTTAATTCTTATGAGTTCATTAATGATAGTGTTTTCGTAAATTACAGACGAGATATTTGAGTTCCAAAAAATATATCTTTTGACGTTGAATTTAAGCTTGTTTCTTTTGTCATGATTATCTATTTTTAAAGCATTTTGGCAATCAATAATTAAATCCAGAAAAATAATTGGTTCTTGATAGCTATTAGTTTGGATTAATTTAAGTTCATTTGGATACTGATTATTATTAGTTGTATTGAAATCTTTATGGTTGAATATAATAAGGTCATCAATGAATCTAAAGGCTGAATTTAAATTATTAGCGATATTCCGTTCAAAAAAGTGCAGAAACAAATTGGCAAGTAGAGAAGAATAGCTGGTCCCTTGTGGGATGCCTTTAATTTGCTGAAAGATATTCTCCTCGTTGAAAATAAAGTTATTGTAAGTATAGTAATTTGTAAGATCTTTCCAGAATGTTATTGGGATGTTTAGTAAGTTTTTTAGGTCGCAGAAATAATTCATTAAGACTTCTTGTAATTTATCTAATGGGATGCTTGTGAAGAGGTTTTGGAAATCATAGGTTTCTATTGTTTCTATTTTATTATTTTTAAGGAATTCGATAACTTTATTATTGTTTGTAATTATCCAGGTGAAATTTTCGTCTTCAATAAACTTGAGGATAATGTTGAGATATTTGGAGAAGATTATTCCAGGTTTATACATATAGGTGTTCGTACCGCAAGTAATGTATCTAAATTTAATAGGCTGTTTATGGAATTTAGGATAGATGGCAATATACGGAAGGTTGTTATTTCCATTGTGACATCCAATATTTTTGTTTAGGGCTGAGATTTTTTTCTTAATAGTGAAGATATTAGATTTACTTTGTTTATAGGTTTCTGAAGATTTTAGTTCTGTATGCAATAGTTCAAGATAGAATTTCTTGCAAATTATTGAGTAGTTACCGGCTGCCTTGTCAACAGGGGTTATAATGAAATGTTGTTGCAGAGCTTGGATGCTTTCCTTGATATTTCGGAATTCGTAGGTTTCATTTTTTGAATTAATTTGTCTGTAATTGTTTTTTATGAAGTGCTTAAAGTTGAAATACACATTCCATTTCCATTCTTCAGGTTCGTTAGGTTTTTGAGTGATTATGTTCTCAGACACACTGACCGACAGATAAACTTAATTCTTATGTGGAGATTTATCAAAACTCCAGGTCGATTTGCTTTTGATGATTTCTCTCTCTCTAAACTTTATATTCGAGAGGAAAAGACGATAAATAACTCGAGGTTGAGGGATTAAAGTAAGGTTTGGGAACTTCAGAAATTGAACATTTACTTGTTAAGAAATTCTATATCGCCAATAAATAACTCGAGGTTGAGGGATTAAAGTAAGGTTTGGGAACTTCAGAAATTGAACATTTACTTGAAAATAAATTCTACATCACCAATGTCCTGCCCCAAAATGCATTAGATAGATATTTCGAACGAGCGGCATGATGTTCTATTCAAAGATAGAATTCGCTATGTGTCTGAAAATTAAAATCAAAGGGTTCTGGAGAGCCAAAAAATTGCAAGTTTCTACAGAAGGAGAAGGAATATTTCAAAAGACACAGTTTCAACAAAACACCTTTGCAGTTGCGGTCCAAAAGGGCTGCAGAGGTCCAGCACCCTCTGAAATTATTTTAAAAATTGTATTTTCGTTTTTAATTTAATTTGTTTTTTTCCCACTCTGAGAGCTCGTTGACCGATGAAAATGAAAAACAATAATGATGATAAATAACGATAAAAAAACGAAGAAAGAAGACAGAGAAGGTATTAAAAGTTGGAGAGGCATAGGATGGGGCTGCACATCGAATAGCACTGGAAAGTATCAAAAATCTCTCACTGCACATATCTAAATGACACATTGGAAGAGAAAAAGAGTTATCTTTCCTTATTAAAATAGGAATTAAGTTAATTAAGAAATTTCATAATGTATATTACAAAAAAAATTAACAAAGTTCAAATCGTAACAATAGTTATTTTCCTTAGAAATACATAGAGCTGATATTCAACATGAATATTTGACGAATTCTAGTAAATAATATCTCGAATTAAAGGATTTCAGGCACTGTGAGAGAGGAAAATCTGAGCAGTCTTTTTGAGAGACTTATAAACCCTTTACCTACAAATTTATTTAACCTCCTAATTATATGACTCATCATTTTTCAAGCATTTATTATTATTTCAATCCAGATAAGAACGTAAAAGACACCTGAGGAACTAAAGCGTGACAAGTGGTTTTTGTTCTTTAAATTAAGTGCTCATTTGAATTACTTACATATTTAATTATCAGAAATTCTATGATTCGAACCTTGAATCAGACGCGTTATTGTACGGAAAGAGAGATATAGAAATGTTTCGTAATTTTTATTAGAAATTATTAATAAATTATTTAAGGAATAAAAATGAATACTTAATTTAATTTTTATTAAATTTAACTTCAGAACGTGGAAGAAAACTCTTAAGACAGAAATATGGATATATATGGATATTGGCAGAAAATTCGGTAATAAAGATTTATGTGGTAGAATAATAATACGCATTAAATGACACTTATCACTTTCGAAAGAGACAATTTATCTTATTTATCTGACTCCAAGTTTAAAATAATAGATACTGAAATATAAAACTAAAGGAAGAAAATATTTTTAAAAACAAAATACTCTCAGGATCAAAGTATTGGATTAAGAAAGTTTCTGTAAATTAAAATTAAAAATCCTTTTTCCTAAAAATGGGAGTAATCACCAAATCAAAATACAATTTGGAAATGAAATTGGATTACATGCACACGCACGTACGCACCCACCCACGTACACACACACACACACACGAAATAGCTGAAAAGTTTAAATCGATGCAATCTATATTTTAAATCACGCGATGACTACAATAAAAGACATTTAATAGGAATAAAAGAATGAAGAACATACATTCTTTAAAAAAATCTCCTTATTTCGGAACATTACATTCATGATTAAGACGGGGAATCTTATATGCTGTATTATGGAATTGGCATGTACAACAAACAATAGAGCGCGGAACAGTTTAGTAAGGTATTTATTTAAATCTTCGAGTTGTGGAAATGAAAGGAAATTTTATTTGAGTTTATAATTCCACTTCAGAGTACTACATGAAATTATCTTTGACAAAAAGAAGGGGAAAAAAATCCCCATCACTGGCAAGATTGGATCAGAAAAGAGGATTAAGCTATTGCGTTTAGTTAAACATAATTGATCACATGTAATAAGTAGCCCAACATATATATTAATGTTGATTATTTAAAATTCCAAAATTTATTGGAAGCGGACAGAATTCGACAAAAATCAATCATAAGGGATACTATAAAAATACCGAGGAAAGTTGGAGCCTAAATACCCTAAATACTAAAAGATTGAGAAACCCTGAGCTAATAATTTATTGCATACATATGAGTAACAGAGCATATATATTGCTACTTATTATTGATAAAATTCTGAAATTTATTGGGAGCGGACATAATTCAATGAAAAATAATGAAAACAGATACTATACAAACTGCTAAGGGCAGAAAGTTCGGACCTAAATTCAAAAGAATGAAAACCACTGAGCGAATAATTTATTTTTTTTCAATAATACAAATAAATATCGATATTTTGATAATGCACAAAACTCCAAAATGTATTGGAAGGGGACAGAATTCAACAAAAAATATGGGAAGGGGTACGATAAAAATTGCCAAGGAAATTTGGGATCAAAACTATAAAAGACTGAGAACCGCTCAGTAAATAATTTATCATATATATCAAGTAACACAAAAGATATACTGATTTTTATTATATTCGAAAGACACGGAATTTCACAAACACCAATGAAAAGTTGTACGTGGAAAACTTCCAAGGGAAGTTGGGACTTGAATAATAAAAAGAATGAGAACTATTGAACAGATTTAACTCTTTCAAGCCCAGTGATGCTATTTGGAATAATCATTTTCATTATTTTTTGTTTGGCATCTAAACCTCCCTCTGATACCAAATGGACATCATTAAATTCTTCGCATTTTCCTCTTTTCAAATATATTTTTTATTCTTACCAATAAATGGCTGCACTATCAATTTTATCGATTCAAAAATTGTCTTTTTGAACTTCACTTCATTCAGCAAAAAAGTCAAAATACAAATTAATTTTAGCATAATTAAAATGAAATTACAGGTACAATTTCATTCATATTATTTTTAATTGCTTAAATATTTTATTTCAGCTGTTTTTTAAAAAAACTATTAAATTTTTTTATGTTCCGTTTTTTTTGTCTTTAATTTTTTTCCTTTTTGAACTTTCTTCTTAGGCCCAAAATGAGTATATTCCCCAAATTTCAGAATTTTAGAATGAATAATTCTATGTTTGGGACTGAAAGGGTTAATGAATATAGAAAAAATGAAAAAAAAAACTTACTTCGTATGGCCCAAACCTTGGCTTGGTTGAGTCCTGACAAATATAGCATTAGGGACCTCCTGCAAGACCCCGACAAATCGTCTTCTTCATTCATTTTCAGCATAAAAGGCATAAGGGGCTTAATGGCCCCTTTTATGGTTACCTTCCACTGTTTCTCCAACTTCCCGGTGAGTTCGAAGTACTTTTCAGCATCGCTCTTTGTTGCATTTGAAGATATTTCGGTACCCCAGACCCCCGAACATCCGACGAGAACCAAAAAGAGTACAGAGAGCAGCATCGTTCGATCAGCTGGTGTTCAACAAGTGGTTATGGTTATCTTCCGAGATGTACTGGAGAGTAAGTTCAACTTTCCAACTCAGTCAATGTCACAAGGAAACCCGTCCCGCAAGGCCACACGAACGGAAAGACTCTTTAATTTACATTGTCGAGGGAAAGGTATCATTATTGCACCGTGTGGAAACAAAAGCGGTGTAGTAAATTATTCTTTGTTTCCCAATTCGTTAGTTTCCTCCAGCTCTTTTCTCCGATTTAGAATGGGCAGCATGTTGTTGTTGATCGTACTTGCTCCATAAAAACGGAAGGATATGTCAGTTTTGGACGGTCTGTTTAGGGTAAAATGTAACTTGACTCAAGTGTTTTTGAATCGCAAATTATTTTATAAGGAGTTGAAAAATGGCAGTTCGAATATTTTTTTCTACTATCAGGTTAATAAATTAGAAGCAAGCAGTTTTTTACCTTTTCAATATTTGAGATCCTACATCCAATATCAGTTTTAATTGCGTTCCTATCACAATGATTTTTGCTGGGTTTTGCCCTCTCAATTGAATTTTGGAATGTAAAGCAATCATATCCAGATACTGTTTCGTGTTACTTATGCAATTTATCAATTTTTAGAGATTTTATCAAGAATATGAATATTTTTTCGCATATGACGCGTTCGCGTATTCATTTTAAATATTATGTGCTTTCTAATATATCTTCGCTTAACAAGCAATACCACATATATAATTTTATTTGAAATTTCAAAGAGGAAAGAAAAACTTATTTTTTTTGCAACCAATGACGAATATTTCTGAATTTTTTTCACATCTGGTTGGATCATACAGTCTCATGTATGAATCAGATGTTAAAATTTCAGATATATTCGTTATTGGTTGCGAAAAATTCAGTTTTTTTCATTCTCTTTGAAATTTAAAACAATGAGGTAAATGATGTTGATTGTGTTAAGCGACGAGTGTTCTAAATGTCTCGTAAAAATTTTTAAGAAATGTATACGAGAATATTGTACACAAACGCGTAGAGATAATTAGATAGAGATGAATAGAGGGAGAATGTATTGCAATAATCAAAATGTTCCACCTCGAGATCGTACATTTAACATTTTTAAAGCCATATCCTATTTATAATCCTAACATTCTAAAATCGTTTTGAGAGGTGATTTAAACAAAATTCTCTGCTTTTCCTAAACCGTATGGCGGAGAACATGGATAATAGATGCCAAATGTGCAATAATATCCGAAGAAGCAAAACATTTTGACCCATACCTGGCCTTATTTGGTCAAAATGAGCATTTTTTTGAATGTTTAAAATTGCTCAAAAGAACATATTTTTTCTTATGCTTGGTTTGTTTTACGTGGAAAATTCAGTGCCATTTTGCATTATAAAGAACGCACAGTATAAACTAAGTTCCATGACTTCAATCAATGTTTTATATAAATTACTCCAAAAATGTCTTAGTAATTTTCAAGCAGTGTATAATACAGCAACCAAACATCCATTACAAAGGATAATAATCAATTCATGTGATGTTACAGTCACAAGACAAAAGTGACAACTGAATACGTAATCAAATATTGCGCTGCATGGCACAGTGTATTTGTACCTGCCATCTAGCATATTGCACTGTTTTTACATTTTGCACAACCATCTTGAGTAGAAAAAATACGCTATTGATGGCTTTTTGCTATTATGTACAAAAGAGAAATGCGATTATTGTAGGAAAATGATTTCCAAGTTTTAAGATGTTTTAGTCAATAAAAACATGGATTATATGAAAATCAGAAAAGAAGTGTTTCACAACACTTCTTTCCTTATCCAGAAGTTCATCACATTGCCTCAATTCAGGTATAAAAGTTCTTCCGACACATTGTTTTGCATATTTATTAACTAACTCGTAAAAAATAAAAAGTAATAATCCAATAAATAATCCAAGAAAAAGTTTTTTTATTTCCAATGGCAAGGCAAAAAAAGGTTACAAAAGAACGTGTAACAAAAATAGAAGACCGAAGTCATTGCCCCAAAAGCGCTCTCGCTTCCCAATAATCCAAGAAAAGTAACTAAATATATTACTCATTACAAAAAATATCATCACTATTTAAGTTTGACTTAGTCGGATGGTGATAATAAGCACGAATGATGATAATGTAAATAGAAAATGATGTTTAATAAAGAAGACAAAGTTGGAGAACTAATAAAAAACTTGAATAAATGTTTTGATGTTATTATCAAAAGATATATAAAACAAAAATAATAAACAGAAATAAAATAATAAAAACATCGGAATTGTTCGAAACGCTACGAACAGATATTGCACGAAGAGCAATGGATTTCAAATTTGAATGGGCCCATGTTGTATGAGAGGTACAACAAATTTTGCATACTGTTATAAAAATGGTAGGAGGTTTGAGAGTAATTTTAATTTTGCCACTGTTGACAAATACACCAGAAATGTTGAGTAACTCACATTGAAAATTTATTTGTAAGACGTGTATTCACGAAAAGTATCAGAGCTAGTTACCTACGTTGACAACGCGAAAGTGGTGTCCTAAATCTTCAGATGAGAGAATTGCATGGACTCATGTTGCAGAACGAAGATGTAGGACCAAATATGACTTTGCTAAACTGTTATCTAAGAAAATATATTGCAACACTGAAATGACGCGAAATCGATGATAAGATGATGTAAAGGAAAGGATGTTTTTTGCTAAATCAATTCTACTGTTGACTAAAAATCCTCCTGTCAGTAGGACCATGTCACAGCATTGATAGAAACGGAATGTTAATACCTCTTCTGCCGCGAGTTTACCCAAACAGGTATAAACTACTATTTTTGTACTAGAGGAGGATGATTAAAATACAAATTTTGATTTTTTAACACGGAATTATAACATAGGACTTTTAAGAGACATCCCATAATAGCCTTAACCTTCTGAAGGGCACTATATAAAAAAAATTACCTTTAAAGAACACATGGTTGATGTCTTATCACCTGACAATGTTCGTAAGTTATTTTTTATTTTGATGTTTTATTTAAAGGAAAAGCGTTAAAAGAATATTTTAACTATATTCTTAAAAAAGGTATCTTATATTACTTTAATTTTGTTGTGCTTTAATTTTCATGTTTAATAAAGAAAATATGATCATGACATAAGCAATACTTTATTTCAATTCCATTTTAGACATATATGATATTAGGAACGTATAGTGGTAGACATTAGGAACACTGTTTTTAGTTGGAAAAATGTCGTGGTCGGAAAAAAACGGCGTGTGTGTCTGTTAAACTTATGAGTAGAAATTGTAATTCGGTATGTTTTTGGATAACAGCACAGATAATAGATTGTAGCAATTTTTAGACAAATTGCACATGAATTTAGTCCTCTGATTAAAATAATGGCTTAAGTGGGCAATATTTGGGCCTCCTACTTGTATGTTACCGACAATGTATGAAACGCCAGCATTCTTTAGAATGCACAGGCATTTTTAGGGTAATTTTTTAGGTAGCATTTTGTAATTTAAGAATTATTTGAATATATTACCAAATAGCAATTTTAGTTTGCAGCAATCTTTCTGTGCAAATCTGCAAGCTTGCAACAAGATTGACACGGCAAGAGTGCATACTTGAAACAAGTTTGAAATTTAACGCAAACGAGTTAGTCACCACGTGTCGAACTTGTCACAATCTTGCCGCGTCAAACTCAGCACAAACTATGACAAAAACAGAGTACGAAGACAACCTCGGATTCGAATCCCAGACATCTGGCTTCCTAAACCTGTCGTCTTAACCGAGGAGAAGATAGATTGCGCTAATAGATCGTGCATCTGCGATTTATTTTAAACTGTTTTCTTGATTTCATTAATTTTTTAAATTTTGAGTAGAGAATATGATTTGAGGTCAAAGAGAGAGCGATTTTCGCTAATAACTACGTTTTGCCAGTAGAATAAATTATGAAATTAGGGTTCAAAAGTAATTACTTTTAATATGGGACAAAATGTAAGTTATTATTTTTCAACAAACATTGACTGTTTTTTAGGTTTAATTTTGTTTATGAACGTTAAAATTTCAACATTAAGAAAAAGGCGATATAATTTTCTTTAAAGTGCGAATTCTATATTTAGTAAAAATATGGAGAAATTTTCAAAATTTTTTTTATAAAAAGACCTAGTTAGTTTTTTACAAATTATCATTGATTTCTTGAATTAATAAAAAGAAGGACGGTCTAGGAGATGTTATTAAAAATCGGTTGTTTTTTAAAACAGAGACAAAGATTATCTGTAAGTGTGCTATCATCTTTGCAACAAACTTGTTTTGCAATCGTGGTGTGAAGTTCGTCATAACATCTGCACAGCAAACTTGTTTTGCATGTGGATTGGTCGATTATGCTTTGTTTCTTTGTAGGAAGTTTGCTGCAAAGTTGCCACATCAAGTTTGTCATGACAAGCTAATATCAAGGAAAATCAAACTTGCTGCAAGTGTGCGTGCTATCTGGGTTATATACTTTCCCTACTCATTGCATCTAACACCTAGGCATTCTATAGAATGACTAAGAATATTTGGTCAAAATATGAAAAGAAGGTCATGATAAGGCTTTTACTTAAAAGACGTGTCTTCTACAAAAATACAAATGTAATTTAGAAAAAATAGTAAATGAGAGCCATTAAAAAGTTTTTATTCAAAATTTGTAAAGGAGAATGAAAGTTATACAAAACAACTTTTATGCCTTTCTTATTAAAGAAAACAGAATAAAATATGAACTCAATTGTTGCGTTCACGAAAAGAAATAATTTTATTCTGAATGGCACTTAATTTTATTTCTTATAAAAAGTAAAACATAGTTTCAAATTGGCGATATATTTCATAATTTGCCGGTTTGACATTTGGCATTGTTTAGAATGCCTCGGAAATGTGTTAAATATAAATCGCCTCAAACTCTGACTAAAAGTGTCTAGCTATTCTATAAAATGCAGGATTTCAAACCTTGACGATAACATGCCGATAATAACCGTATTACACATGTTTTATAAATGAAACAGATTCGATACTCATTTAGCGTGTTGCAACTACAACTAAAACGAGAATAATTCCAAGAAGATAGAACCATTAAAAATAAATCTTTTTACATTTCTTTTATCTTGGTTTTGCTTGTATGTATCTGTAAATGTACTGAGTTGTAGTCAGAGAAGGATTTGCTTTCACAGCGCGATAAGAACTTCCCCTTCTTCCATTCCCACCGTACAAAAAGTGTAACATTTCCAAGTCGTTTAGTCAGCTGTTTTATTTTGTAACTGTAGAGGTTCTTCTTAGCTTTGGCTTCATGTGTCTATGGTGCACTGTGCTGCGCCATCCTATTCTCATGTATATAAGTCAGTGTCTACCTCCTGACCATGGGAATTCCTTTTGTAGATACTCAACTCGGGACACAAAGGTCCCAGGTTCTAAACTACGTACTGTCACAGTGGTGACTATTGGACGATGTACACGCCACATCTACTTTCAGTCCCACTACTAGATGGCAGCAGCAAAAATCACATCAATGCCATCTTCTACATTCACCAGATGGCAGCACTACACAACTCCTACAGAAACTCAGCTCTCCCAATTCAAAGTCTATGACACATTTCATAGTACAAAGTCTGTGACACATTACACAGCACAAAGTCTATGACGCATTTCACAGCACAAAGCCTGCACGTGCAAGCTCACAAACAATCGGGGCAGCAATCTGCGCTTATGCACTTCTAGCTTCCTTGATATTAAGATAATATCAAACAAGCTGGGGGTTGCTCCTGTAGTGCACCGTGCTGCGCATTCTATTTGGATGTACATAAGTCAGTATCTACCTCCGGACCATGGGAATTCCTTTTGTCTAGTGGTTAAGATACTCGACTCGGGACCCAAAGGTCCAGGTTCTAAAGCAAGTACGGTCATATGTCTATATCTAGACATTTTAACTGCGGTTCTGGGCTTTATTTCATTTTAATTTCTTAGTCTTTAGAATTGGTTCATATAATGTTAGAAATAAATGTTAAAGAATTTTAATAGATATCTGCAGGCATGATCTAATTTTTTAGTGATTTTTTATACGTTGCATACATTTAATTCAAACAGTTAGTTTTTGCAGTTTTGAAGATACGCGTTCCATCTGTTTAAAAAGGTATTTTTAAATTTCATTATATTACAATAAGACATTTTAAAGCGCTAATATTAATCCCTATTCTTTATTTTCAGTTTTGTTTTTAAAAAAAGATGGTAAAGGATGGGAGAGACGGATTTTGCTTGTTTAAAATCCATATTTAGTAAAAATAACAAAATTTGTGACTCTTAAAAACATAACAATTGTGGCTTTATAATCAGGGAGACGATTAATTGTCTCTTACTTAGCAATAATCATTTGTTTGTTTGGTTTGCGTAACTACTGGAATTATATGTATGGTGATCATGTAATTGAAAAACGGCTATTTTTTAAAATTGTTTTGGCATAAATTATTTACTTATAAGCAAAAATCGCAACAAAACGGAACATTTTATTCCAAACCCTGATTGTTCTGAAACATATTTTGAAGCCGAGACAAAAAGTCAGAAATAGGGAGGCCTGGTTAATTAAGTCAGCTGACATAAATAACCAATAATACATAATTTAACTTAACCTATAATACATAACTTTTTATTTTATTTACAAAATAACTGTATTATTCCGTCTGAATTTTTTATTTAATTTTTTAAGACATTAATAAAATTTATTTGTTTTACAATTCACTAAAACTTATTTTTTTAAAATCTGTTTTTGTCGCGAAAATCTTGTACATTTTCGTCAGGCTTATTTATTAAAGATATTATTATTTATTTATTATTTTGTGTTTTTTTCCTCTAAAAATGGTATATATCTTTCCATCAAGCTTACAGAAAAACAGAAAATAATGAATTAATATTTGCATAAATTCCAGACATTTAACTATAAAAGTACTTCTATGTTTCTATATGGTATTCCGCTCAACATCTACGCCGATCATTGTATATCTGTTTCAGCATTCAAGGATAATGCGCATTTTATGCATAGCAACATTTAGGAATTTTAAAAATGATATTTTGATACTCATTTTTCAAAACTAAAAATTTGCTTTCAATGGCCTTCTATGAATCTGTTAAAGCCCAAAATTTATGAACTTTTTCTTTACTTACTGTTAATTAATACTTCACTCCATGCATTATTTTATAAAAGAATGCAAAATTCTAAGAAATCTTTCCAACTAAGTTTCCGTTAAATATTATTCATATAAAAGAACGCAAAGTCGTTCTTAATTAACAAACTTGTTCAAATTTGCTCTTATTTAACAAAGTTGTTTGAAGGTGATCTTAATAAAAGCCTAACCAATGTAGGGCCAAATAAAATAGTTTAGTTATATTAACGTGTCCCTTTTGAAGGAACACGAGGACTATTTTGGGACGAACCTCGTCATTTTGAACCGAGGTCAGATGGGGGTATGACACCTGACTTTCAAACTTCCGCACCAAGCCAACGAGAGAATGTTTGTCCCCTACGTATAATTTGGAGAGCAGCGGGCCCAATACACGACGGATCTTCAAGGGAATCCGGTTTCGAGCCTGGAATCCTCCGGTCCCGAAGCCGGCACCTCACCTCTAGGCCACACGGCCGCCAAGTAAGATAATTGCCGTAATTAATCAATATGACATTCCGGTAACAATCTCTGACCATAATTTGAATGCGAGAGAAATTAATATTAACACAATGAATGACAAGGTCTGGTCCGTAAAGCATCCTTAGAGACCAAATTTTTAAAATTAATTTAGAAACTTTTTTGCGATTAAAATTATTAAATAAAAATATGATAGTCTCATTCAAATACGAATGACATGGCCTTCAGTGTGTTAAAGAACACAAAGTTTTTCTTGACTGGCAATACTGTGCATTGTAGAATTAAATAAAATAAATGCCGCAAGTGACCGATAAGACATTCTTGCAGTGTACTCTTGAGCATTTTAGATTTCTGCCCATATTTAGAGTTCAAGAGAGTTTCGCGCATGGAGTTATTTACATCTATCTATCTTTTTGTGTGGCAATTCTCTTCTCGTTGTGCTTACCTTCATCAGTTGAAAACAGAATTTCAGGGTTAAAATTTCATTAAGGGAGAGTAACGTCTTTATTGTACTTTCGTCCTCTCTGCTCTCACGTTTTAGCTCAGGCGTGCATTGTCAGCTGATTGCAGATAACAAACGTCGTTTTCAACAGAATACTAAACCATCTAACTCGATGAGTCTCGCATTCGAATTGCTTTAAATAGAAATTTGAATCGGGATGATAATGACAAAGTGGCAACTCCTCTACGTTAAGTATCGATTATTGTTGCTTAAACTATTGGTTATCTGTCATCGATCTGTTCTGATTATTGGTTGCTCGTAATTCGGAAACATGATTCTTTGGTGGTATGGAGGGATGCTCATAGCAAAAGATATAATTTCAACGCACATGTTTGTAACATGAACGTTACAAATTTCTTTTATTCTTTTAAGAATAAAATGCAATACAGTAAAGCCAGTTAACCGAACTTGGGTTAACCGAAACCCGGGTTATCCGCAATGTTTTTGAAATCGCAAATCCAAAAACACGTACTGGTACTGCACAGAAATAATAGCAAAGGCAAGACTTTTTCGAAACGATATCCCTACTTTTTTCTTTTAAGCCTTCCAAGAAGGTCAGTGATTAATTTCAGAATGCCAAAATTAAAATTAATGGGTATTAGCAATGTTACATACGATATTGTATACCTGTGCCTGTTAGGAGCACAGCGCCCGAACTCGAGGATGCGAATATTGATCCCAACGGAGAGTTAACTGTAATAAAGAATATAATTGTAGCCTACAAAGAGAGGTTTGAATTCGTTTTACACTTAAAACATTTCAGGAATACATACTATAATTAGATACAAAATAGTAATAGATGTTCATGGCTTAACCAAAAAAATCGTTATCCGAAACAGTTAAC
>BGPR01015701.1:0-25016 GCA_013235015.1 Araneus ventricosus | reverse complement strand
AAACTGAAGGAGTAAAACATGCGATTTCTCTCGCAAATGTTCA
Organism: Araneus ventricosus; assembly: GCA_013235015.1. NCBI lineage: Eukaryota > Metazoa > Arthropoda > Arachnida > Araneae > Araneidae > Araneus > Araneus ventricosus. The sequence continues at coordinate 24,973 of BGPR01015701.1, read as the reverse complement.
ATATTTGAACTATTTGTCAATCTACACCCGTATAACCGATATGCAAGTTTATCCAAGCTTTAATTTTCATGGTTAGAGTACTGGTAGCGATTACTGCTTTAACTCTGACCGCAACCTAGTATGTCAGTGCGAAACCATACGCATAATCCAAGATAATAATAATAATTAAAAATAACCAAAGAATACAATCACATGGTATCAAAAAAAGAAAAGAAAAAGAAATAATAATATACGTACAATGAACATAATCGACATTTTCTTCAGGCATAAATAGTTGTTTTGGGCCTAATTTTCTTCCCTACTTCATTTATTCAATGGTTTAAAATTGCTTATACTAACGTCAAATAATATTGACAAAACATTTTGTAGAGAGCATGCTGAACTGTTACTACAGATTCACATTTATCAAACTGCAAATATTTCTAATATGGAGCTACCAATTTTGCTTCTGGTGATGTTCAAGCAGAGAGACAGTGAAGTCAAGATGCTGTGCATGCACAAAGCTAAAATTGTTTTCTTTGCTCGCTCATTCTATACGGAAATGAAAACTCTAGACGTCATCAAAGAAATATAAAAACAAAATATGAAGCCTTGATACAATTGAATTATGCTCTTCATATTAAATTATAGAAATGTGACAACTCTTAACTTACTATGATATAATGAAATAGTTTAATATTACTTCCATGCTAAAGCAGTGCCACATAATGTAAATGACATGAAAAGTTCGAAAAAGCATTCTTTTTAAGAATGCTAGTTAGGTGCATTACATTTCATTGAAATTTTTGTTGGTATTCAGTATCTAAAATTGAAAAGTAAAAAACCGACTTGATTCAGATATATTAATCATTTGTAATTGTATATTAATCAAACAAAGCGAAACTTTCCTGAGTTCTTTGACATATTTTGTCTTATTAAGCCAAATTTTCGGTGCAGGTACATATGAATATAGTACAATAGAAAATTTAAAACACCCATCATAATTGCATTCTGGAAAATATCTAAATATGTGTAATATATTCTGTGTAACAGACAGGGCCGGCCAGAGGGGGCTTCGAACAGTGCGAGGGCACAAGGCCCCGCGTTTCTGAGGGGCCCCGGCGTTGACAGATTTTGCAAAAAGAAAATGACTTGTATTGATTTATTGAACAAAATCAAAATTTGTCATGAAGTTTTGTCTTCCAGGACACAATATTGAAATATTTATTTAAAAATAATTTAGTTCAATTGTATCCAAATTTCGCTTCGGTTCTAAAATTGTATTGACCTTAACAATTACCATCGCATCTGCAGAAAGATATTTCTAAAGATGAAAAATAATAAAAAATAATTGAGATCTAGCATTAGTGAAGAAAGATCGATTTGCTTAGCCATTTTATCTATCGAATCCTTTTTAACCAAAAAGCTAAATCGTGGTGATATAACGAATTTGCTATTGCACATGTAAAAAAATGAAACAAAAATCACATATTGTGAACTTAATCTGACAACTAGCATACCAAAAATGTATTTATGAAGGAATTATGCTTGTTATTCGATTTATTAACGATTTTTTTTGTGTGATTGAAATATTAACTACTTTATAAAAATAATGAATTATTTATCATTTACATGTATTCCTCTAGGCCTAACAATACCAAATAGCACAATGCACTAAATAACAAAAAGCATTAAATTATTTTGGTGTACGAAATTTGTTTCAAGGCCCCGCGAGTCAACCTTGCACCAGGCCCCGCTTTTGTTCGGGCCGACTCTGGACACAGATTTCCGTTGAATTTTAAGATGGCATCCATGAAAGACAAAACATCTAGTAGAGGAAGCCCCGCAACGGTTTATGTTTTAAGATTTGACGTATTGTCAAGTTTGTGCAATGGGCATATGTGAAGTATAACATAAAATATCTCTGTGTTTTAATTTGTATGGATTCTTATTCATTACATTGAAATTTTATTCCTCCAATTTTGAAAACCTACCCATATTGCCGGGAGCCTCATCAGTCCCAGAATATAAGAAGCCTTCCGTAGTTAAGCGATAATTTATCGTGACGACTACAACATCTCCCAAAGCTGCTAGGGCTGTGCCGTCGTAATAATCAAGCCGGCTGGAACTTATCCGGAAGCCTCCACCGTGAATCCAAAACATGACAGCTTTCTTGTCTTCCAATCCGGCAGCACTTGGAGTCCAGATGTTCAAGTACAAGCAGTCCTGCGTCTTGCCCGGTAGAGTGTCCAGCCACGAGAAAGGATTTGATGAATACTGCACGCAGCCTGGTGGTAATTTGTCTGCCACGAGAGGTTCTCGCCATGGTTCTATGGGTTGTGGTTTTCTGAAGCGAAGCTCACCGGTTGGTGGCTTGGCGTAAGGAATGCTCTGAAATGTCTTCACTGGAATGTTGTGGAAATGAATCGATTTTCCAATTATCTTTCCGAAAGGTGTGTTGATTTCCGGCTGACTACACTTTCCAGAAGTTATACCAACTATAGAGGTGAGGAAAAACAACAGTAGCATTTTCCAAGCTAGGCAGAAATGAAATTAAGAAATGTATTAGCTACAAGAAATTTATAAGTAATCTAAAAGATTAGTTTTAAGTTCTCTTAAAAACAGAAAATGTATATTTCTTTTTTTCAATTTAATTCTTGAAATATATTTGATTAAATATTTAATTCTTGAAACATATTTGATTAAATAATTTGTTATAGACGAAAGCAGCCGAATCCCAGATAGCAATTTTAGTTTGCAGCAATCTTGCTCCTCAAATCTGTAAGCTTACAACAAGTTAACAAAAACGAGTTAGCCACCACGTGTCAAACTTGTCGCGTCAAACTCATTGCAAACACAGAGTGCGTAGACAGCCTCGGATTGGAGCCCCCGACATCTCGCTTCCTAAACCTGTCGTCTCAACCACTCGGCCAGCTAGACTCTGAGAGGAGAAGATAGATTGTGCTAACAAATCGTGCATCTGCGATTTATTTTAAACTGTTTTCTTGATTTCTTGTTGAATTTTGAGTTGAGAATATGATTTGAAGTCAAAAGAGAGCGATTTTCGCCATTAACTACGCTTTGATAGTAGAATAAATTATGAAATTAGGGTTCACAAAAGTAATTACTTTTAAAATGGGACAAAATTTAAGTTATTTTTTTCAACAAACATTGACTGTTTTTAGGTTCAATTTTGTTTATGAACGTTAAAATTTCAACATTCAGAAAAAGGCGATATAGTTTTCTTTAAAGTGCGAGTTCTATATTTAGTAAAGAGATGGAGAATTTTACAAAACTTTTTTTATAAAAAGTTAGTTTTTTTAAAACAAATTATCATTGATTTATTGAATTAATAAAAAGAAGGACGGTCTAGGCGATGCTATTAAAAATCGGATATTTTTTAAAACAGAGACAAAGAATATCTGTAATTGTGATGTATCATGTTTGAAGCAAACTTGTTTTGCAATCGTGGTGTGAAGCTTGACATAACAACTTCACGGCAAACTTGTTTTGCAAGTGGTTTGGTCGATTATGCTTTGTAATTTTGCAGGAAGCTTGCTGCAAAGTTGCCACATCAAGTTTGTCATGACAAGCTAATATCGAAAAAATCAAACTTGCTGCAAGTGTACATGCTATCTGGGATAATGTTTATTAAACTGGACAAGCTCCTTAACTTAAAGTAAAGAAAGACGGTCTTCATAACTTCGTGTGATGAATTTCTGAATCGAAAGTTATATTCCAAGTTATCAATTAATAAAAAAATCAGATTTGCATTCATTAGCATTTTGCAAATCGTCAGGGCCAGCCCTGGGCTAAAGCAATTTGGCGCCCATCAGAAACGTAACAAGAAATTTGACAACTTATGGCCCAACAGAAATACCTACCTAACAAAATAATTGAAAAGAAGAAAAAAACTTATTCTCTGTCCTATGATTAACGCTTTACATTGTGGGAAATCATTGCCTCTTCAAAACAGTATTTTGCAAGCCAAGTTCCATAACGTACGAATAATTTAGGATTTTTTCTCCGACTTTATTTTCTATCAGTACGAATATTTTTTTTTTTGAAATGATATACATGTAATAAATTGACATTTTTCTAATTTTAAAATCGCTTCTTAAGTTTTAATTAACAAAATTATTTCTACTTAAGCTCTAGTATAAAATAACTGCCACTGTAACTGGAAGAAGTCCGCATTCAACCGGTTTCCAGGGTAAGGGAAATTACCCGTTTCTCCGTATAAAAATCCGCCACGATGTTGCAACGGCCCTTTTTCACCATGTAATTCCTTTCCGTCAAAACGCTGCCTTTGCGCTTAAGTTTCATTCATAACCATGGAGTGGAATTTACTTTGAAAGATATTATTATAACTATTAAGTTCATATAATATACATTACCATCTTTAAAATGGATAAATAGGAACTGAAATAAAGTATTCCTTCTTTTTCAAGATCTTTACCTACGAAACATCATTATACACATATTTATGTAACACAGTATATAATCCACAGGCAGGCCTGGTTACAAACCCTAATCATATCTTTTCTTTTGATTTATTTAAAATTATAATAAAACAGATTTTTTGGTTCCAAATTAAAATAAATTCAGTATAATAAATTTTTAGACGCCTATGGATCAATGGCGCCCTACCCAGTTAGCTTGCAGTTAACATATGTTACTTGCAGTTGGAGGGTTCATAGTTAAAGTGTACCAAGTCCCTGTTTTGCTCATCCTGCACTAACTCTGCCATGGTAGTGTAGAAATGTTACAGTTTTTGTGTAATAATGATTCATGTCCATAGTCTGTTAGACACCGCAGTCAGTTTTCTCATCAGTCACTTGAATCACAAGGCTTACAGTAAGTAGCCTGGTAGCTAAGTTTGGGTTTTACGATTAAGGGATTGCAGATTAGATTCTCTATTCTATCGAACATCCGCAATGAATGAAAACTTTGTGTGCGATAAGATCAAGCTAAGGGTCAATCGTTCTTAAGATAGCGTGGCGCGAGTGTTCAGATAATGAATTTTTGGGTTGCAAATATGAAGGGTTCAGAGTTAAAGTGGACCAAGTCCCTGTTTTGCTCATCTTGCACTAACTCTGCCATGTAATGTTAATGCAAAGTGTAGACTAGGGGCGGAGAACCTGTGGCCTTTTTGAGTTTCTTATGAGGCCTTACCAGTTAGTTACAATTTGCATTGAAATACTATACGTGTCTGTAATATGATAATACTTACAGAGCAATAGCCTTTAAGATTCTGCTGGTGCGAGCTTTTGCTCAACTGTCGAAATTTAATGTAGCTTTCCAGAGCAAAAAGGTTCCCTACCCCTGGCGTAGACACTTTGCTAAACCTAAGAAGCTGTATTAGCTTTATTGAAAATTAAAGAAAGGAATTAAATAAATAAACAGCACCTTTTACAACTATAGAAAATCTGTTTGGTTTCTATGGTTACAAATAGTGCTTCTTGAAATGTGATTTGTTGTTAAGGATATCTTTATGGAGGGTTCGGAGTTAAAGTAGACCAAGTCCAAGTTGCCCACTTTGCGCTAGTCTTCCGGTATGTGACTTTTTTAATTTTCAAAATTTTGATGAAACATTCATGTTTTTAATGAAAATGAGTTATAAAACTAAGAATTTTAATGCAATTTCATTACAATTTTCATTGACTTTCAAAATATAGGCAATTTTTAGCAAAATTTTAGAGAAAATTTCCACATACGTCAAACCTCCTATAACAAGTTCTATAGAATATATTTCATCAATTTGTGCACAGTGTATAGCTAACATGCTTATCTGTGATATGAACTACAAGATTTCTGATACCTCTACAAATTTTGGAGATAATTCAATCTTTGTGAACAAACTCGAATTTTTTTAAAAAAAAATCATTGATTTTTTTCACTAAAATGTCATTAAAATAAATAAACATAGGCAGCGAGCTTAGATTTTAGTTCAAAATACAGCTAGAAACAAATATAACATTTTGGCCCAATTTCATTTGAATATCTTAAAAACATTTTCCAAAATGATGTTTGAAACAAAGAAAATATCGAAAAACACAAGTTCTCAGAAAACGCTTTTTAAGATTTTCATACAGCACAAAAAATTTTGTACTCACCTTAGAATCTTAAAACTCGCAATATTTACAAGTCAAACCCTCTTTTACTTGACTTTAAACGACTTTTGTGTTCTTTTAGCTTTTTAGATTCTTTTCTGAATAATTTTGTGTAATAGGTAGTGAGTGACGTCTCGATATCTGAATTAGCTTTTTCTCAATTTCCATGTAGTTTTTAAGCATCAATGGATAAATTTATATTTCAAAACACTTGAGAACAGGTAACAGTTTAAAAAATGGGATTAAATTATAAAACTGCAATTTGAGAGCCAAAAAATAATTTTTACTGTTGTAATTACTGTTGTCTTGAATTTTTTTTAAAAAAAAAGTGTCGCCAAAAACCAATAAAAATAAGAAATGGGAGCTTAAATCTATATTTCTATGCCAGTGGTATAGAAATATACCCAACCCATGGGCCGCGGCCCACTTGTGGGCCTCGGATAGCGTATTAATGGGCCGCGAAATGCTAATCAAGAGTCGATCAAGAATCTTGAAATATTTCTTGCTTTATAAAACAATATATTTCTATTCCTTTTACAGTAAGCTTCACTAATTACTGGCATATAAGGGCATCTCATATACAGGGTGTCCACACTTATATGATGCAATAGCTAATTTCTAAACCGTTAGAGATAGACATATAGTTCCAATTGGAAAAATGCTTTAAATAAAGGGAAGAATTATGTTTTTGAGTCACTAAATATATTTCTGAAAAAATTACGAATTCTAACTTTTTTATACGTTCCCCCGGTCCTATCAGTCATATTTAGTAAAATATTCTTGACACTCTAAAATTTTAAACAAAAAAAAGTCCCACTCTTCAGCGACTAAAACTGAGCGAGTTATAGAGCTTTGAATTTCATGATTTTTACCAATCAGCGGCCCCGTCGAGCAACTTCTGCGCATTCATTGGTGAACCGTCTGCAAGACGGCTATTGAAATGGTGTAAAGTTGTCTAAGTCAGCGATATTCAAAGCTCCATAACTCGCTCAGTTTTAGTCGCAAAAGGTGGGGCTGTTTTTGTTTAAAATGTTAGTGTCAAAAATATTTTACTAAATAAGATTGATAGGACAGGGTGACTGCATAAAAAGTTAGATTTCGTAACTTTTTCAGGAATATATTTATTCACTCAAAAAACATATATTATAATTCTTCCCTTCAATTAAAACATTTTTCCGATTGGAACTATATGTCTATCTCCAACGGTTTAGAAATTAGCTATTGGACCAGGATAAGTGTGGACACCCTGTATATATATATATATAAATATATGTGTTTTTATTTTTTTTTACTTGTATATCTAGTTAGTGGGCCTCAAAATATTTTTTTACACAACATGTGGTCCGTACAACCAAAAAGGTTGGGAACCACTGTTCTAGACAATATATTGCTTGAGAATTAAAAAATAGTTGTTCAAACTAATTGTAGTTAAATTGCCACTTCCGGTATCAAAATTGTCACTTCCGGTTTATTATTTATGCTATAACTTTACTTGTAATTATAGTAGAAACAAAAATAAAACATTTTTAGATACCTAAACGTATGGCCTATAAAATGAACAATTAAAACAAGTTTCGAAAATTTTCAGCAAAACGAGGAATTTCGGGTAGTCACATACCTTAAACATCGCTAAACCATCGATAATATAGAAGCCAAGTCTATAGTATTGGGTTTTCGGAAATATCGACTGAAACAATCCATAGTATCGACTTTCTCAAAACTATTGATACTATCGATAGTATCAATAGTTTTCTCCCGAGCAATACTATCGATAGGCGCATTTTCAGTCAATAATTTTAAAACTATCGACTGGAACTATCGATAGTTTCAAAACAATCGACTGGAACTATCGATAGTTTCTAAACTATAGTCCAAATAAACACCTATCGATAGTATCGCTGGGGATAAAACTATTGATTCTATCGATAGTTTTGAAACTATCGATAGTTCAGTCGATAATTTGGGAAAACTATTGACTGCACAATCAATAGTTGAACTATCGATGCTTAAGGAACACTATTTTGAACTAACTCTTCCATAGTAGTGTAGAAATGTTATATTTTCTGCGCAATAAGGATTCAAGTCCGTTGTTAAATTTGTATCTACCGGTAGCAAGAACAATTAGAAATCTACTTTTATTTTACATGCCGCTAATCTACTTTGAGAGCTGTTTTCTCAGAAATAAATCCCATGGACTTGGTCCACTTTAACTTGAACCCTTCAGTTAACAGCATTTATAAACCGTATCCCGAGAGTAGTAGATTAAGATACGGAATGAGTAGTAAGATATCTTAAATATCAAATAAAATACATAGTATTTCTAATATAATAGCCCAGATCCTCCGGTAACGCTCTGACGTCACCGACAATAAAACTCGCGCCGTAGCACTGCGAGACGTTAAACAGCATTATTTCATTGTTAGAGAACCTAAATTTCAGTAATTTTAAATTTAAAAGAGTAATTGTCGTTCTATTTTCAAATTTAATAGCTCTAAAACAGTGAAATAAAATTTTTCTATCGATATAAAATTTATCTCGCTATGATCAATAGTTCTCGAGAAATTTTAAATTATATTAATCCTATATTTCAAATTAATTTCCGTTTGTTAATAGAAAGTAGTAAATTACGTCAGTGGTATATCATGCGCGTTATATAGTTTGGACGCCAAATTGTATCTGAACGCAATCGTGGCGACGTTGTTTTTTTGCCAAGAATTAAATTAGCCACCAGTGACGTGAATCTACCATTCGTTCACAACCGCCGCCAGTTCCCGTTAATTCCAGCTTACACGATGACTATCAACTAATCGCAGGGGCAAACTTTCGATCATGTTGGAATTTACCTCGATGAGCCTGTTCTTTTCACATGGACAGCTCTATGTTGCACTTTCAAGGCATAGGATTCCCAATCACGTTAAAATTTACACAAAGACATCTGAAGTACAAATAAAAATATTAAACAACGAAAAATACTTCACACGAAATGTTGTTTACCAAGAGGGTTTTTGAATAAAGAAATATTTAAATAATATGTAAATTAAAAACAATATTTCCTGTCACAAAACATGTGTTTATTTCATTTATTTTCTATCAATGTTAAACATTTCTCTCGCATATATATCTATTTAAACACGTCAAATTTAAAGGGAAATCTCTCGAATGAAGAGGCAATTTGCACCCGTCAAACAATGACGGGTGATTTTCTAGTTTATTTATAGTTATCTTATTCGTAAATAAATAAGTTTCATGTCAAAATTTAGTATCGAAAAGGTGGCCCGTGAAATGTGTTGTGATGTGTTCTAGTTAGGTTCTAGTTAAAAATAAATAAGAAGAAAATTCCTTTCTATAATATTTATAGTACCCATTTTTTTTCAAACCTCGCTGAATTCTTTTTTGATCTCAAAATTGTAATTACTATATTTGAAGACTATGCATTGATAACTTACGGAAAACGCATCTGTAAGTATACACACGGCACAAGTACACGCATATATGTATTGCCTCCAAAATTTACATGTTCAAACGAAGCATTTTTCAGTTTATAAATTTATACGAATATTTTTCCTAAATAATAAAAATTAAATAAATAAAATAAAATATTGTTTAGATATTGATTTACAGATAAGCTGAAGTGGGCAAGCATTAAGTTCAGTAAAGTGAAAGATTTACATCTAATTAGGCTATAAAATACAATATGTAATAACATATTGTATTTCAATTTGTATTAAATGCAATTTAAATTATCTTTTAATCAGGAATACGAATTTAAAATAGATAATTGTACTTTCTCTTTCTATCATTTTATTTAAAATTAGAATAAAAAATAAAAGTCCAATTTCAAAATTGAAAGATTATTAATAAAATAAACTTAATAAATGAATAACCAAAATTTTAACTACTCATCTCATAAAATTTTAACAGCAAATATGAATCAATAGTATGTCAAAATTAGTTTTTAACATTTGTAAATTTCTGTTTAATTTATTTATATCAAATATTTATTTCCTACGGCATAATATCTACATTTTATATAAAAAGCTTCGCAAGTAGAAAATAAATAAAAATGTTGAGCATTGCTTATTTTATTGGTTCTTTTCTTATAAAATCAATGAATAATTTAGAAACTTGTTTATACAAATAGTTAATTTCGTATTTTAAAAATTGCGCCGTAAAATTAAACAGTATATAACTTCCTTACTTACTCTTTCCGAAATCCTTCAGAGGCAAGTTTGAGATAAGAGAATGAATTCATATAGCTGTAAGAGAGCAAATATCATATTTAAAAACAGATGATAAGCTGCAAGTTTTCCTATTGCCTGCTGCAAAATCACGTGAACCAATCAATTTCGACATTCTCAAATCCAACTTTGTTGCGTAAAATGCTTCCCTCGCAGCATTGGATGCTGTCACGAAGCCATAAACTAATCAGTGAGGAGTAATAAAAACCCATTTTAAAAATTTATTTTTGTATGGTTGAGTCTTCTTCCTTGTTATGCGTAACTAATATGAGAACAGGCAATTATGAAAGGACAAAATATTCTTGGTGAATATTTATTAGGTTTTTCGTCTTAATTTATTCTTATTTGAATTTTTTTGTTTTCATAAAAAATACCGTCATTGTATTAAGGGTAAGAATTTGCGAATTATTTATCGAAAAGCCTGGAAAGACTTCAAGGGGACATACGACTGTTCAACCTCGAAAATTTTCGATTTTATGAAAAAAATATATTTTATTTCCCTGTCTTTTCTGAAGGATTTAAAACAATCCGCGATAAAAAAAATGAATTATGAAGGAAAATGTATCAGCTATTCAACGTAAACATTGAATACGACCATAACTTTAAAGCCCTATATCTCAAAATGTGTGTGTGTTTTTTTATATTGCGCGCACGATATCTCAAGAACTATTGAATATTTTTACATAAAATTTGTACTGAACATGTATTCTGCTATGTTCTACAAATTGATCCACAATTTTGAACATATTTCCTCCAAAGTTTTTTCGGGGTTAGAAAAGTTGAAATTTTGAAAATTTTAACATTTTGATTTTAAATTGGTAGAAAGTAAATTTAATTTAGGTTAGGTAATAAATTTAGGTTCAGTTTCTTAAACGGACTGTTTGCATTACATAGATACCCAAAATATTGTGTTTAGATCAATATTTTATCCGTAATCATGCGCGCAAGGTGACTATCTCATTTTTTCTCCAAAAATTATACCCATATTTATTACTCTCTCAAATAAATACATACCAATATGAAGATTTGAAAATGTGTGTACTATAAGAAAAAGAACAGATATTTTTCTAGAAAAAAAAAGTGAGTTTGTGAATTCCATTGTTTCAGAGATATAATGAACAGAATTTGACAGTTTTACACCATCTAAATCTAGTTTCAAAACAAAGCACTTCTCTGCTTGTCAAACATTGTCAAAAAAGATTATCAAAATATATCATCACGATTGCAATAAATAATGAGATGCATCGTGGCGTCCAAACTATATCACGCGCATGATATACCACTGACGTAATTTACTACTTTCTATTGGAAAACGGAAATTAATTTGAAATATATGATTAATATAATTTAAAATTTCGGGAACTATTGATCATAGCGAGATAAATTTTATATCAATCGATTTCAAATTTTATTTCACTATTTTAGAGCTATTAAATTTGAAATTAGAACGACAATTACTCTTTCAAATTTAAAATGACTGAAATGTAGGTTCTCTAGCAATGAAATAATGCTGTTTAACGTCTCGCAGTGCTATGTCTCGAGTTTTATTGTTGGTGACGTCAGAGCGTTACCGAGAGATCTGGAATATTATATAAGTAATGCTACATAAAAATAAGGTCGTCTGCATAGAATACATGCATCGCTCACCTGAAGCAAATACAAATTTCCTTCTGTGATGTTACAAACATAGCAAAAGAACGTTTCTTTATGATACTGTTGCAATAAGGTGACCAACCGCCCTCCTACAGGGAGGACAGTCCTCCTTTTCTAATTTCTGTCCTCCCTCGCAAAGTGTCCTCCTACGTGCCCTCCTTTTCGATATTTGAAATTAGAAGACTGAATATATTGTTACAAAGTTATAAAGTCGTTTCCCTGAGATGCTAATCTTGGCGACAAATTTGGCGACCATTTTGGCGACTTGGCGGCAAAATTGGAGACTTTGGCGACAAAGAGAATTTTCTAGAAGGACCTCGAATTTTCAAGCTATTTCTATTGGTCTCATGAACTTTCTAGAGATTACGTCACTTCCTACGTAATGAAGTCACTTCCTGTTGAAAAGTATAAAGGCAAGCTTTCAAGCCAAGAAGAGTCAGTTGGAATTTGACCTGCAAGCAAGCTGGTGAGTTAACAAGAAACCTTTGAGCGTTGTGTTGAGATTTATGGGTAGTCTCTGTTGTGAATTTTTACTAGTGCTGTGTTAATACTTGTGCTACGTTTCTTTTCTTGGAATATTTGTAAAATAAAGAGTTTTATTTTTTAAATCCTGCTTATTGGATCGCATTCACGTAACCCACAAGACAATTTCTATACAATATTTAAATTCTGAAAAATCAATACAATGGGAAAAGAAACACAATGAAATTGATAAAAGATGGGTGGAAACATTCAGGCATTGAAAAAATGAACATATTCCAAGCGGAAATTTATTTATTCTTGTTCAGTTTTAGCTGTACTTCCCTGGAACTAATGAAGCAGTTGGAAGAGAATTTCCAATTGCTAATGATTTTTGGACAGGTGAGAAATCGTGATTAAATATTGACACTCCAGCTGAAGCTCTTGCCGTAAAATTCAATATAAAGTTTATTTCTTGTTGAGATATTTTCAATATATTGTTAGGAGATGATATACAGTTAACTCTCCTTACAACGATATCCGATGCAACAATAAAATTTTGTGGTACCGGTGAATTTGAATAGAACATGCATAATGTTAATCTCCCCTCAATATAACGATATTCTGTACAGACCTCTGCGCAACAATGGCTTTTTAAACCTCAACACCATTTTCTTCCTCTGTAACAATTCATATTTCTGTTTCCAAATATGATGATGATACAGATCCATCGCAATCTTTATTGACATCCCAGGAAGCTCTTCAATCAGTTCAGTTCCTACGGGCATTTTTTTCAAGCCTTTCAGCCACAAATGATGAACATTTTCGTGCATTATACTCTATGCAAAACTTTTTGGTTGACTTAACAGTTAAAAAAATGAATAATCAAACGAAAATATTGGATTTTTTCGATAAATAAGTTTCTCAGGTATGTGTACTAATTTATTGCATAGCTGAATTTTCAAATGCTTGTATGCTTTAACAATCATTAACACTCTGGTGATGCTTTTTTTTTCAAAATGTATATTGTTATATTGTGTCCACATTAAAACAACAAAAATTTAAGTTATTTTTATATCGTAATTATATCGTCATTCGATATAACATACACCCCTCTATAGCAATATCTTTATTTGGTCCCCAAAGTATTGTTGTATTACTGTACTGACAAAAAATATTCATTCTATAGAAAAGTAATCATTTAAATAATAATTAATAGGCACGTAAGCATAAATACAATTTAAAATGTGACAAATGGTTTTATTATGAATTTATCATATTGTAGTGTATTCTGCATTACTGTTGCAATAAACAAAATGTTTCTTTTATTTACATCTTTTCCTTCAGTTTATTTGTGTCCTCCTTTTCATTGGAAAGAAGTTGCTCACCTTAGTTATATGAAAAGAAGACACAAAGGAAAGCAGAAAAAGAAAGAAAAAGAAAAGGAAAGAAACCAGCGGGAGTGTTCTCCCCTAAACTTTCTCGTGTACTTCCCCAAAAAGATGCCGTTTCTCCTTCCCCCACGTGGCTAAAAAAATTCGAACCTACTGTTATCCAGAATCCAATGACTATCAGAAGGTTTTTCATTACAGTGATTGAAAAATATCTAGGTAAAGAATTGCTAGGTCTCCTCCGGTTTCACTCTTGCCGTATCAAGGACAAACTGACGTAATTCGCTCCTTTCGCCTGCACAGAAGATTGCTTCTAATACGCATGCGCGTGGAGATAACGGATTGATTTCACTGGTAAATTATACAGACAGACAGTCAACCCTTTGACGGATTTGGCCCAAAATTTTATACGGACCTACATTCATGACGATACAACTGTGTACCAAATTTTATCCATCTAGCTATTCAAGTTTTTGAGTTATAGTGTTCACGTGACTTCGGACATACAGACAGACAGACTTCCCGTAGGCGGAATTTGGCCAAAATTTGATAGAAACCTACAAATTATGTTTAAAGACCATATACCAAATTTCATTCCTGTAGCTCTAATAGTTTTCGAGCTATCGTATTCACAGACAGACAGACATAATTCCAAAATTGTGTTTTTCGGACTCAGGGAGGTCTGAAACGTGGAGATTCGTCAAAATCTCGAGTTCGAATTTTTTGACGATTACAATACTTTCTCTTTGTATACTTCGTATATGAGAAAGTAAAAACGAAACTTCTGACTTCGCATAAACACAGAAGTTAAAAATGTTTTCCACATAACACCTAAAATTATCTATGTATTCGCGATATAAGCATGTTGTACAGAAAGACTTATAAAAATAAACAGGGAACACTTTTCCACCTTCTCAAAAAGAAAGCTTCAGATATAAAAATTTTTACACCCACCTCGGACAGCCACGTGGCAGTAAAACATCGCTGAAAAAATAGTAAAATAAAGGCTTATCAATATGAATCATTTTTCATCACACATCTTTGTTTGAACTTGATGATACTTACGCATGACAATCGCACATATTTAACAATTGTAAGTATTACAAAAATATATACTTTATTATAATGCGGTATGTTTCAAACGTCACAAGGTTAACGTCCATGCAAAAAAATTCCAACAGTAGGCCGTTACACTAAACAGAAACCAAAGAACATAAAATAACAATAATATAAACAGAAAAATGCAAATACTGTATGTATTTAAGAGATGTAAACACGACTTGTTACAATTCCGGATAACTAGCGCCACCTGTTGAGAGTCTACAGAGTACTAGAATCGTTTTCGCAATAGATATGGTTAAATCATAAAATAGTATTTATTCTTGGTGGAATTATTGATCTTAATCTTATTGATACGCAACTTCTATTAGGTGCTGTTAGGCAACTTTTATATCCTGTTTTGCAAAAGCGCGGCTAAAAAAAATTTTATCATATAAAATGCGTTTCCTCTTTAGAATTGTAAAACAATCAAAATGAAAATGAAACAGTTCACAGTACTTTAATTTTATTTGAAAAGCATATCAATACAATAGTTTACTTTTGAAAAGTCTCAAAATTCTTTTTAGAACGAGCAATTTATTTTTTTAATAAAACTCATTTACACTCCACATTTCAGACACATATAAAAAAATCACTTTTGGCAAGCTGGAAGGCAAAGGTAGATTCCTTTACGTTACTGTTACAAAATTAATGAAATATTTCATATTGATCAATACAGACATAGTCAATGACTTTATTGTTTCCACACATTGCAATATTTACGTCGTGATTCTGTTTTCACGACATTTAATTTTTTACCATATCAAGGTTTTATCATTCTACTCAAAAGGTTATGCTAGATTTATTGGTCAGTACATTGCTCATTTTTTAAAATATCCCAACGCATAATCATTCAACAGGTAGGAGTCATAAAGAAATAAACATCCCAACAGTGAAATATCCCCTAGATAACATTAAACAGCCTATCTGAAACAGTAACAAGAAATTGACACTTGACATGAATGAAGAAAGACTCTAGATTTAAAAATTAATTTATTTAATATAGGTTACCATATAATTGTGCGAACCTTACTTTGTCATATGCTAAAATCACATGACTTGAAACATTTAAACACTACTGAGAATGGACTCATTTAGAGAACCCCTGGTTACAGAGATAACAGTCGCTTCTTAGCACAAAAGAGAATAAAAATGATTAAACATTGAAAGTAGCAAATTTAGTACGTGTGTTTAAAGCATGGAATATGAATGCAGCCATTTTGAACAGTGAATTTAAATTTCCATCGACAATTAAAATAAAAAACTCAGGCAGAAAACCCCAAAACAATTTTAAAGTTAATGAGCTATTTTTTACTATCAAGAAGGAGAAAGGGAACTCTTTTTAAAATATCTATCTTTTTGGTCTATTTTATATTAAATTTAATAAACAAATATTGGTGCCACCATGTTTAGTTAAATATCAAATAAAATTAATCTATCAAATTAACTAATTATCGAACCAACTATTAATATTAACTGCTTGATTCATTTAAATTAACAGTGAACTTAATTAAAATTAAATAGTTAATTAATTGAGACGAAATGTCACTAAAACCTTCTTTAAGGGTCATAGTATTTGCCAGCAACAGTTTGATTTATCTTAATTTAAATAAAAGTCCTAGTGGCTATGTATGTATGTTCCACATTTCTTCCTAAACCACTGGACTGGTTTCAACCAAATTTTGCACAATTTTTATTTAAGACAAGATAAAGGTCACTCTCAACTTTTCGAAGCCCAAAAGTTGTTTAAATTTCAGTTAATTAAAAATTAAGCAATGCATTTTTCAGCGATATCTTTGGAAAATATTATCTCACGAAACTATTTTTGCATCATATTAAATTTCAAAAAATTTGCTTTTCAGTCGCAAAAATTTCATTTCCATACAATTTATTTCTCTCATTTTAATAATTTTTTCAAAATTAATTTTAAACAGAATTCGTATAACATATCCTTTATTATATTATATTGTTGAAGAACAAGAATAATACGAAGAACATTAACAGAACCAGAAAACATTCACAGAATTCTGGACGAATGCTAAAAGAAAATTTTAAAAGTAGACGATTAACAATTTATATCAGGACCAACTATTAATTTGATTTATTTTCATGTTTTAAATAAATGAATAACTAACTATTTAATTTAATTGTTTCAAAATATTTATTAAAATCTTTCTTTTACTTTAGTAATTGTTAACGAAATTTGAAGTTCCTGTATAAAAAATAATAATGTGTGGAGAAAATCTATCAGAGTTCAATTGCGTTTTTGGGTTTCTATTCTTTCGTAATGAGACCACAGGTTTCGAATTCATGTCAGAACACAATTTTAGAGAATGAAACTTGTCAAGGCATTCGATTATTTATCGAAGTTCATCATATTTCGATTGCTCTTCTCGTAAGATCTTAGGACTGTGGGATGGGATATTAACAGAGATAGTGCAAATTTTACAGGAGGTTTTCTTGTCTTCACATTCAGGACGCGGTAGCATATCAGCAATCACGTTTGCTTTTCCAGGAAGATACTCTATTTTCAGATTGTACTCCTACAACTGAAGTACCCATCTCTCCAATCTCCCTGACGGTGACGTTAAACTCATTAGCTATCTCACAGGTTGGTGAACAGAAGCCACATGCACTTCTGTTTCTTTGGTGTAACCTCTGAACTTATTCAGCGTCACAACAGCGAAAGCTTCTCATTTGTTGATGGAATAATTCCGTTTAGGAGAATTCAACAGACGACTTACTTATGCAATAGGATGTTCTTCCTCTCCCTTGCATTGAATTACGTCAGCTCCCACAGAATAACTGTCATCAGCAATCCTAATATAGAATGGCTTTGATAGGACAGCGTGTTTCAACAGACGACTTACTTATGCAATAGGATGTTCTTCCTCTCCCTTGCATTGAGGATGGAAAGTGTTCTCATATCTTCTCAACAATGTGTTAAGCTCTGTCTTTTGCTTCGAAGATAGATTTTATCCCTATTCTACACGCAAATAGAAGAAATTATCGGTCACATTATCCTGTACATCAGGAACAGCAGCTATTTTCCGAAAGGAAACCTAGGGCGAGGATCGTCATTAAAACAATACCTTTGGCTTTTCATTTCTAGGACGACACCAGCCGCTTGAAGCCCATAAAAGTTTGAATTCAAGCCCATAAGAGTTTGACCCTTGGTTTCAGGCAATATTATAAATTTTATTCTGTGGTTTTCTGACCATATGCTAAAGCATAGTCATGTAAGACTTTGGAAAGAAAATATTCTTTGTTCTGAATAGGTTTTACAATCTTTCTTCTGCAGTGGAGCGGGTAGCCTCTATGTCAGCCCATATTTGCTTAAGTGATTGTATCTATGAGGAAAGTCGAACCTTCGGGGGTCTGCAAAACAGATGTACAAATTATTCACCTGCGTATACTTTTTTTCTTGTGTGCAAGTTGGGCGCTTACTTTTGATGACTCCTGGACTACGTCACCCGAAGCAGACCACTGTCCTTTCCTCGGAAACATATTACTCCTCATAAAAGAGAGGAGTAGGAGTCCCAGTCTGGGATTTCTCTAAGCTGAGTTTCCTCTCAGGCTGGGATCTAAGACATTTTTGTTCCTGATGCAAACATACTCGCAATAACCTAATTTTAAAACAAGCGCTTCCACAGTTTTGATTTGAGACCATTCATCAATGAAGTGTGCTTTTATGTCATCAGGAACACGACATGTTATTTGACCAGAGATTATCAAGTCAGAGAGTTGATCAAATGTTTCAACCTCCAGCCCCAATATTCATTCAAGGAAGTGATTTTTTTAACTCCAAGACAAAGTCTGCTCAAGTGGTATTTTGTCGTTTGTTATTTTGAATGATCAGTTGCCAAAACCGTTCTGAATCAAATTCTAGCTTAAATTAGCGAGGGCATTTAAGGGGTTCAGTCCCCTAAATGGCCTCGTAACCGAATCTTCACTATAAAATATAAGTTCAAGCCTATTCATCCCATGGTCGAGATTCAAGTGCAGTTCCTTCAGCCTTTCAGGAGAAACAAAAAAAAAATGTATAAATTCTAAAGTTTCTGGATACTTTTGATCACATAGTTTAAAATAAAGGTTATGCGGAATTATTTTTAAATATTTTGTTTGCACAGTGCTAAAAGACTGGAAATTTATAAGAATCTTTGAATTTAGGCGCATTATTTCTCGAGATATTTGAGTTCGAATATTCGTATCGTTTAGCCCGACTTAGTGTTTCTGCTGACATGGGGTTTCCGCAATTGACAATAGATTTCGCTGAGAAGTACGAGGGACGTTCCGAAAGTTATTTTGTCATGCGTTTTCACAAGGAAGATTTATAAGAAACAGAAACATACAATGACATAACAAAGTACAAACGTTTGGCTATTTCTACACATATTCGCCACTGACATTGAAACTCTTGTCGTGCGGTGAGATCAATTTCAAGAAACCATCCTGGTAAAAATCGGTGCCCAGAGAGAGAACGAAGTTCTTCACAGCCATCCGCACCTCTTCATCTCTCACCTTGCATTTTTTCGTTATGGGTGAGATGGGATACTTCTACGTCATTGAGGTGGACTTGGTATTTCAGGTAAAGTTGTGCATCCATGTCTCATCCCTGTGATGATACTGAAAAGAAAGTGTGCTGACAGAGTTCTGGGACACAAAGTGCGAATTGAATGATTTCTTCACATCAGGGACCATCAATGCGGCGCGCTATTGCGACACCCTCACCAAACTGATGTCCGCCATACGACGCAAGAGATCAAGGATTGATACGTTGACCGGCATTGATGCGTTTGTCGTACCGTGAAATCAATTTCAAGAAACCATCCTGGTAAAAATCGGTGCCCAGCGAGAGAACGAAGTTCTTCACAGCCAGCCGCACCTCTTCATCTCTCACTTTGAAATTTTTCGTTATGGGTGAGATGGGATACTTTTACGTCATTGAGGTGGACTTGGTATTTGAGGTAAAGTTGTGCATCCATGTCTCATGGCCTGTGATGTTAATGAAAAGAAAGTGTGCTGACAGTGTTTTGGGACACAGAGTGTTATTTGATTGATTTCTTCACATCAGAGACCATTAATGCGGCACGCTATTGCGACACCCTCACCAAACTGATGTCAGTCATTCGATGCAAGAGACCAGGGCTCTTGAGTCGAGGGGTTTTGTTCTTAGACGATAATGCAATCGCTGGGGCACCGCTTTCTACTAAGATGGCTTCTTGAAATTGATTTCACGGTACTGTAAATGTATCAGTGTCGGTTGCGAATATGTGTAGAAATAGCCAATAGTTTCTACTTTGTTTTGCCATTGTATGTTTCTGTTTGTAATAAAAATTCCTTGTTAAAAATCATGACGAAACTTACTTTCGGAACGTACCTCGTAAATTAATGATGTCCTAAGCAATTTTTTTCTGCTTCCTTAATGGTTGATGTGTACGACTAAGTAATATTGTCCTATTAATTTTAATTCGATATTAGATAAGCATGAATATTAAATCTTGTCTTAAGAAAATTGGTCTTTTTAGGGATGAATCTTTTTACAAAGTAAATCTTAAAGCTCAGGAGTTTAAAAAATATTGGTCGTAAATTACAACAAAAATATTGGGAGCTTAAACTCGTCGGCAAGACATTAGTGAGCAACTAGATTTTCTTTTGATTAAATTGACCGAGAAAAGAAAACTAAACCCTTAGATTGGTTTCTAAGTCTTTAAAGAAACTATTTCCTTGTCCACCTTCTTCCACCAATTATCTTAATGAGAAATTGAATGTCATTATATGCTAACACATCATTAGCAACAGAAAAAAGCTTCATTAAATGGATACCTCATCGGAGGCATTCTTTTTCTATGGGATCTTCTAAATACTCGATGTTCTAAAAAATCTAAAAATGTATTTACTTTTCATCATTCCACAGGATCTTAACGATTTTCAATTAAGAATCTTCCAAACTCTTTACGATATTGTAATGTATTCATCTCTTATCTCATTAATCCTTGCAAACATTTCACGATTACAGAGAACTTTGTTTAGAGTTATCGTATCTTTTGTAGCAGAGGTGAGTCAATTAATAGTGCGAATGATTTATAAAACCGCAGATATTTTATTCACATAAAACATCTGCTTATTTGCTTAAGTTCTCGTCACATAGATGTCGCCACGGAATATAGAAAGAATAGAAAGGAAGTTTTCAAAAGCAACCAAGTCCTACGAGTATAACTTAAAGGCTTGCAAACACAAAATCCTTAATAGGGGCTGTCCATAAACGATGTCACACTTTTTTTCAATATTTTTGACCCCCCCCCTTTGTCACAAAGTGTCACACTTCATCATACCCCCTCCCCCCTTGTCGCATGTCACGCTACATTACATAAACATATACTTGCAGTTCAGAAACAAAGCACTACGTTATAAGTAGATCATATTTCAAATTTTATTTTTAAATTTTACTTATGTGTTTTAATGACATTTGCGAGCATAAAAATAATAATGATTATATGTGTACTTATTTTGTATGGAATAAGATTAAGGTTTACAACAAAAAACGTAATTAATATACAATACTAATAAAATATTAATATAAAAGAGCAGTTGAAAACGGTAGTATTTTGGAATTTGAAATATTTTGCTTTAAATCTTATCCTTACTTTATGAACACAAAATACTCTTACACAAATTGAATTAAAAAAAAAAACCGCCTCAATATTAGTTTTACTTAATGGAATTGCCATCTCATTTCATTTGTCACATTAATTTGTATGAACATTTATAAAATTATATACACAATCATAAAATAGAAATTACTCGGAATCATTTACTACTACGACTCTTCCTCCCATATTCACAGAACCTAAACTGAAGGCTTTTTTCGAAAAGAAAGGAACATAAGTGAAAAAAAAAATCACAAGAAAGCTGTTTTAGCCCCGATTAAAAAATACCCTCATATTCTGGCAATTTCAAAATTTAATCAGCTGATTTTAAATGTTTTTATTTCAATCAAAATGTGCGATGTCACACTTCTTGTTACGAATGTAGAAAATTCTGTTGAAACATGTTTTATTTTGGAAAGTAGCGAAGGAACTCAAAGAAGCAAAACAATAAAATTAAGTCCGGGGACTTTTTTTATTTATTTAAAAAAAACTAAAAAGTGATTTTACCAACGGTAGTAATTAAAATTAAATGCAAAGTATTTATTTGTTAACTTAATATAAGAATTCAGTCGAGATTTGGACATAAATGACATAATAAAATATTTATCACATATTTTTTCAAAAAATGGATGTGCATCAACCTGGCCAATATTAGGATGACCTTGGGGCACATCGATTCTTTCATGGAAATATCCGAAACTAGCAGTACGCGCACGGCGTTGCCCGTGCAATCGGGACTTCAACAAAATAAAAAAAAGCCCACATACAATTATATAAATGAAAGTTTTAAGAACGAAATCAAAACAGAAATATATATATTATTGAGTTGGTTCTTTTTCCTCTCGACCGAGTACCGTTAAATCCAAAACAATGTTAAAAAATTACAATGTGATATTTATTACACCGCAAGCAAAGTATGAAAGACAAAGAAATAAGTTAAGACACGCTTAAAAATAATAATCGAAGTCATCGAGTCAATAAATCATCTCCTCGCAGAACGCGAAAGTAATAACGTCACTCTGACCCGTCAGCCAATGCAATTGCCCGCAACGTTCCGGAGAGCTGTCGCGGGCGGAAGCTTCGCTAGAGGAAAAATATCGTTCAACTACCAGGAAAAATTAATTTAAAAAAAAGGGAAAAGATATTTTAACCATTCTTGTTTTAAATCCGACAGAACCGTTGCAGTTATAAGCTGAAAAATTTTGAAAATGATATCTTTATTAAAA
This sequence comes from Araneus ventricosus, assembly GCA_013235015.1. NCBI lineage: Eukaryota > Metazoa > Arthropoda > Arachnida > Araneae > Araneidae > Araneus > Araneus ventricosus. Next base: position 2,166 of record BGPR01015701.1, on the reverse strand, counting down.
CATCAGATGCAAGAGTTTTAAGGATTTCAGAAAATTTTATTTTTGAAAAGTGACTTTTTGGAAAAATTTCCCAAAATTCAGTAAATTATGTTAGAAATTCGAAACTAACTTCATTAGAATGGAAATCGTGTGCTCTTTCCAATGGTTTATCTATTTTTTCGTACAATTATTCAAAACAATTCTATTGAGAAATTAGTGCGAAAAATCAACCAAAACAACGTAAAACATTAAATAAAAATTTCTAGATTAAATTTTAAAATTTGGGCTTCAAGGTGCATTGAGTCACCATTACGACTACCTGTGTGCCAAATTTCATGGCTGTAAATGCGACAGATTCGTATTGGACACACACACACACACACACACACACACACAGACACAAACACACACACACACACACACTGTCTTTTATAAGTATAGATAATCTTGATTAAAAGGTGGGGATCAAAATAATACTTGTTTCATCAATCACTTTTGTATTCCACATCAAAGTTAAACAACGTAATAAACTGTTATTTTAATCAAAATCCAACATATTTCATAAGGTTAGAAAAATTAAAGAATAATGAGTTAGAAAATAATATATATGTACTAATAATAATAAAGGAGACTGTATATGTGTCGAAAAATACTTTGGAAGATGAAAATGTATACCCCGGAGCCGTTAATTTTAACCACAGTTTTAATTGATTAAAAAGTAAGGATATTTTGGCGTTTTCCTTCATTATTTACGAAAATACTTCTTTTCTTCTGCTTTTTAAAATTTTGTATACTATTTATTACATTTTACTAATTTTTATTTTTTTCTTATTTTTATGTATGTTTATTTATTTATTATGTATATTTGTATTTATTTATTATGTATATTTATATGTATTTATTATGTATATTTGTATTTATTTATTATTTATGTTTCTAATTATTTATCGTGTTTGTTGTTTGTATTTTATTGTATTTATATTGACATTTTTATTTTCTATTATATATATTGTATTATATTATTTTGTATTGTGTCGTATTGAATTTTTTTTGTATTTATTTTTAATTTATATCAGGTTTTTAGATCTTAAAAAATGATGATGGACTTATCCCAAAGTCAAGTAAATGATAATAATAATAATAAATTTTACGCGTTGTGTTTTATTAATAACCCAGTGTTCATCCAGGCCATGCCTTAAGGAAGCTCAGTCTACATGAGATCTTTTAACAATGGAAAGCAATTATTAAGTGTAAAATTTTGAATATTTGAATAAGAACAAGATGAATTTGAAAGAGAAGTAATAATTTGAAACTTTTAAGGAGTCTGTCCTCCTACATAAAATCAACCTGCGCAGACCTGAATAACATACATTTATTTAAAAAATCACTAAAACATAAACAACGGTACATTGAAATGATCCATCTTAAATTTAAAAACACAATCCAGTAATAATTTAAAACTTTTAAGGAGTCTGTCCTCCTACATTAAATCAACCTGCGCAGACATGAATAACATACATTTATTTAAAAATCATTAAAACATAAAATGATCATAATTACAGCAATATCATTCACTGAAGTGATCATAATAACAGCAATATCATTCGCTTGAAATTTTTCCTGATTAAAGTAACATAATTGTTTCAATTGTTCTCTTATTCCATGTCATAAAACATAGCGAATGAATTCCATACACATGCAATTGAGAAAAGTTTAATTTCACCATCATATTAAGTATTATACCTTCATACTAAGTAAATACATATACACAAACAGACAATACTAAAAAAAAACTCGATCATTTTGGCATGAACTACTTCTCCCGCCTATATATATTCAAGACACAACTTCTGTTCCCCGGCAAGAAAATCTCGTTTTAAGAACCCAGTTTTAGCTCACGTTAACACAAGTTTCAAAACGAAATATTTAGGGTAATTCATCTTACTTGAGGACTGGACCACTGTTTGTCGCGGACAAATTTTGACGGATTGATAAATTTCACTACTTATCATCACTGACACAAATCAATGCATTGAATCATCAAAGCTATGAATTTCCTTTTTTCAAAAAAACACAAGCGCCAGATTTCCAACTCGAAATTTCCTTTTTTCTTTTAAAAAAAACACAAGCGCCAGATTTGCGTGGAAGGCCCCGAGGGCCCCCCGGTCGAAAATCAGGGTCCACCTT
>BGPR01015700.1:25099-36172 GCA_013235015.1 Araneus ventricosus | reverse complement strand
CACCAAAATTGTAGATTTCTATCAAATTTTAGACGAAGGAAGTCTGTCCATCCGTCTGCGTGCGTGTGAACACGATGGCTAAAAACGCAACAAGATATATAAATGGAAATTGGTACGTGGTCTTGACGCCAAAATTGGGGATACGCATTAAATTTTGCACCTAATCAGTCAAAGAGAAGACGTATTCGATGCACACTCGATTTTTTTCACTATACTACTGATTGTTTCAAAACGCCAACACTATCACTTTTGGTCGATTTTATCACGGAATGGGGAGACAGGCATTGAGTCAGATGAGCGCATTTCCGGAGTTCTTTGTTAGGTCACTCTAAGTAAAGTATAAATATCTCCCCCTCCATTTTCACTTCACACCTATTTTGGTGAAATCAACTCCGCCTGGCGCACGCGCAAAAGAAAGGAGGGTTTCGGAATCCGAGAATCATCAGTACGAAACTAAACAAACAAACAAAACCCCCACGCCATATTGTGTAAGTATACAGGAAAGCCGAGGGAAGAACCCATCACCTGCATTATTCACAGTCCTTTTCTGTAAATGCGTCTACGAGTGTGTTAATTAGTTACCAAAACATGGGATAAAAAGTACATATTTTAATATTCGTTTATTTTACAGCATTGATTAATATCTTACATCTTATCATTCAACTTTAATTCAAGTTTTCTTATTATACTGGTTCCAGTGCAATATACCTGGTCTAAACAATCAAACACAGATATGCAATCAGGAATTAGCGACAATTTTTTCAGATTTGACATTCACTATTTTAATTGTATACAAGAGCGTGTAGCTCGTTACGCAAAACTGAACTACACAAGTTTTACCACAGACTATTTAGAATAGATAATAAATTTTAGAACAATGTAGCATCTGAATTTTCTTCTGCAATATTTTACGAAAATAGTTGTGTTACAAAATGTGCACATTGGCGTTAGTTTTTAATTGCTTAACTGCACCTACTTTGAAAATAGTCCATGATCATAATTTAGCCATCAAGCTATGCTCCAGACCATCTTTCGTATCTAATTTCCTTTTCCCCCTTTTGATTCATTAATGAAAATGATATTAAGGTATCCGACTACGTTCGGAGGCCTTTTTTTAAATAATGATATTTGAAGCAATATTTTTGTATTTTTATATGACATTTATGCTAAAACTTAATAAATCATAGAAAAAAAGTTAAATGAATTAAATATATTTTTAAATATTTGGAAAAACTTTGATTTTTTTGCACTAAATTTGAACTTTTTTCAAACACTCTCGTTCAAAAAGAGATAATCAGAATGATAAATCCTCTAGTATATGCAATCCTTCAACTATTGGATAGGTCCTGAAGCAAAAGTTTTGCAATATCTCTAAAAACATGTAAATTATAAGAGTTTTAGTGTGAAATCATGAATTTTTCAAGGATTTTGCCTTTTTTTCAAATCTTAAAAGCTACATAACTTTTTAATGGAGCATTATTTCACTTATATTTTGGTTCATTTCCTGGACAATATAATAAATAATATGTATGCCAAATTTGAGAGGGATATTTTAAGTTGAATTTTAGTCATCGTGTTTGAAAAATGAAAATTTTGCAAAAAATCACATTTCGAGAAAAATGAGTTTAAAGTTTATGTTTTTAATTTACAATGAGAAGAAAAAAGAATTTTTCTTCAATACTCCCCAGTTTTGTAGGCTAGCCCTTAGTTTTTACTAGCTTAGCACATTTTTAAAAAATTTCAGATTGGAAATTTTTTTAGTCGTTTTCTTGAGCCTTATTTGTCATCATCGTTTTCTATCATTCAGCTGCCATCGATAGATTTGAATATTGTTTTTCAATCAAATAACTTTATAATGCCTATTAGTTGATCTAGGGATACTTTTAGTGATTGATATTGATCATAAGTACAATTTATGTACTTTTCCTACGTTTATTATCAAAAATTACATCATTAACGGAGAATCAAGATACTGCAATGATTCAAAATTACCTAAATTTGCAACAATGTCATAGAAAACAAAGAAATTCACACTGAAAATCTTTAAAAATAATACCTGGTATATGTAAAATAGGATAAAACAATAATAAACAATAAAATTTAAATATCTTAAGTAAAAACGATGAAAAATGCTTCTTTATCGTATTATTTATCACTCCATTTTCAACTGTCAAGTTCTACTAAAATGTCTCTAATTTCACTTCTGATCATCATAGATGTAAAATAAAAACTGTTTTGAAAACTAAAAACAATAGGCTTTCAGATAAAACATTAAAAAAAATTATGATTTTCGGTCAAAAATGGGTTTTCGAACGTATGCGGATACCTTAAAAAGCAGCAGATAACGCCATTTAACTGATAGTTGGCTTTTAAAACAGATAGGCGATGCCTATTTGTTTGTTCACCAAGGAAAAAAGCTTCGAAAATATTGCTCGAGTTCTAACGGAGTTAGTTAGCTCTTCTCAAAACGTCTTAAGAAAATATTTATTAGTAAGCAGAGATCATTTTGCAGGGCCAGAGAGAGAGAGAGAGAGACAGAGCCAGTATTGCGCGCTTCACATCAAAATGAGTTTCTAAAATACGATGAAATTATTAAGAACCTTTCCTTTATCTTCCTAACCGATTGGTGGCTTGATGTTAGAGCCTCAACTTCGAAAGCGGAGTTCGAAACTCGATTCTAACAAATATCAGATACTTGTTAAATCCATCAAAGTCAACTGCCCTTTTGCTAATGTTGTATGGAAGCTTGAAAAGGGGAGTGCCATCAAGGAAGTCATCTTCGTCATCCGATCACAGATAAAAATTAAGATATCGATCTCTAACATATTTTATAGTACTTAAATGCAGGACACAAATCTAATTGTTAGGGCTGATAAAAGAAATATGAAAAGATAAGTGTTAGTGAAGGAGATGTATTCAACAACTCTTGACTCAAATAAGACATAACAAATAAAAAAAGTGGTTATACGTTCTTGCTACATCAGAATGTGAAAAATTAACGATGTTAATACACGAAGTTCTAATCTGCCACACATCAATAAATCTATTAATGGCAGCATTTATTGGTGACACACTGATGGCTAGTTTCTTTCTCACAAAATGTCGAAAAAAATGCTTTTCATATGAAAAAAGATCGAAAATTACCGTTCCGTTGTTTTCGCCGAGGTGAGCCTTCACCAATGTGAACCCAGGAGAAAGAGGTGGTAAAGGGGGTTGGGCTTCGATGGCGCAGGACTGACCGATAAATTGGGCTCCAGGGGCCTCCACTGCCAAGCACTCGTCGAAGGAACCGTAGTCGACGAAAGTGCCTTGTAGGACTCCGGGTGGCAACTTTGAAGTGGCATCCAGCACTGAAATAGAGATATGTTGTTATTGAATGTAATAAAATGCAATACAGCGGACACATTTTTCAAAAAAAACTAGGAGGGTCAGTCAAAATGTTAGTTGTACTGCTTGATAAACAGCTGGATAGAAATTTTATAATTAGGATATATGTTCAATATATAAAAGCTACTCTTCGACGTAATCACCTCCTTTATTTAAACACTGGTAGAGACGTGGCATCATTTTTTCTCCAACGTTCAATTATTGGGTTTGGAGTTCTTCCGTCAATAGAAGAGGACCATCGAGCACAAAATTTACAAAATTCAAGATGCTCGACAATATTCTTATATATACTTCCATGTGAAATAGCCAGTTCATTTGCGATTTTGTCTTCTGTTACGAGTCTTTTTGCAAAAAAGTGTTCATTCACGCTAGTAACAATCTCAACATTTGAAGAAGTTGATGCTTTTCCCTCGCGGTAAACGTTGTCAATATCGGTGCGCCGAAACATGTTGCACCACTTTGCGATATTTTGACGTGAATTGCATTTTATTATACACTTCGCGTAACTGAAAGAATTTCAGTGAAGTTACATCTTTTTGCCCGCAAAAAACGCATCACTGCACGCATTTCCAATTTGGGCGCCATCTGCAACTGCCGAGACATCTTCACGACTGATTAGCAAGCAACCTAAAACTGCCACGTTCAAGCCGTTATGTCATGCGCTGCAGATAAATGTCTGCAACTGCCGCATCCAAGCCGTTGTGTCATGCGCTGCAGATAAATGTCTGCAGCGTTGCCGCAAAGTATCATCAAAATACCATTTTACCAAGATTTTTCACGAAGAAGTGCTAACTTTTTGATGGACCTATGTATATTCGTTTTTAGCGGGTTAGCGAGAGTAAAGTGTGTCTGTCTCTTATTATCTATTTTTATCCCCCCCGTTCCAATGCATCGATTTCTTATTCAAGAACGTAAATTAAATGCAAAAATATTGCCTTGGTTCCAGGGCCGGATTAAGTCCTCTAGAGGCCCTTTGGCAATTCAAGTCACGGGGCCCCTCTTTCCTCTCCAGATATTTTTTATTGGTTTTAATTTAATCTCTATACACGAAATTTTCAGCAGCATTTTTTTACAAACTGAACTAAAAAACATTTAATTTTGGGTCTTTTTCAGGAGCGTTGGTTTCAGGATCAGGGAAAATAAAAATTAAAATTTTAAAATAACTTTAAATAAAATACTACGAAAAAACTGAGGAGAGGCTGTCTTTTCAAACAGTCGCTGATGTTAAAGGCGTAGGACTACTTTACTCGCGTGTGCTCTTTTTTTCTCGAAGTTTCTCGTAAATTTTTAAATTTAAGTAAGTTTTTTTGCAACTTCTGTTGTTGCCTTTTATCTCTAAAATAAGACGTTAATTATGTTTTTAACATATGTAGTTACCGAGATATAGAGGATCTCCCATACCAAGTTTTGTGGTGTTTTGGCGTGTGAATCAATTTCCTTCCCGAGACCCCAATAGGAAGAACGTACAGTTAAAAATTACCAAATCTTTTTTAACACAATCTAAATATTATGTAATTATAGGATCGAACATTTTTTTAAACTTTAAAGCAACATATTTTTTTCAGAACTATAAAACGGTATAACATAAAACTTGCCAAAGGTAATTAATTAGGAATGTTGTTAGAACAATGTTCCAAAATTTAAAAGATACTTGATTTTAATCTGAATAAGTTCGAGTGCATGGCACTTATAAATTAAATGAAAGCACAGATTGAATTACTTTGAAAATAACGCATCGCCCCGAAAGTTGCAGGATCCCTAGGCAATTACCTACTTAATAATTCGACTCTGCTTGGCGCCTGGAACATCTATACCTATCCCTTGCCCACTTCTCGCTACACCACTGTTTGTCTCAGATAGTGAGTTTCCGATGACCATCGTCCCAAAGCCATATTTACAAACCCTACCCTGATAGAACTGAGGCAAGAAATCGGGCAATATGATTGGCTCGCTTCTCCCAGAGTCGATGACGTCATTCTTTGCTCTCCTACGGAAATTATAACAAAACAAGCCATTGAATGCGGACTTTGAATTAGTTTATGTTTCCGTTGCTTGGACTCCGCGAATTTTGATCTACAGTAAGCACCTACGTCTCAATTTTATTTAGTCGACTCTTGTTTTTTAATGATTGCTGTACGCTACGTGCGAGAGCTGAAAATGACGTTACTGCCCCTCGTAGCCAATGATATTGGCTGATTTCCTGCCTCAGTTCTATCAGGGTAGGGTTTGTAAATATGCGTCCCAAAGACATCCTAGTGGAGCAGGGCCAGGATGATTTGCCAGTTAAGAGAACCTGGAGTGAACTCCAAAAGATAACTTCTTTCTTGCGACCAAGCAGAATAGGTCAAAGTTGAGAGAAGTGATGGTTTTGTATGGTGATAAGCTCCGATAAAGGGGAGAAGGAGGCTTATAACTAGGGTTACCATACGTCTGAATTTCAAGCTCACGTTCGGACTAGTGTCCGGATCTTCAAAATGTCCGGATTTACGCCAGTGAAAACGAGAAGAGAGGAATCTGTTTGTAATAGAGAAAATCTGACGTATTCGAAAAAGCTGACGTCTTTATTTCTATGAAAGAAAATTTCTCGTTCACATTGGTTACAATCTTAATTGATGAGAAAGTGGACGAGCCTTCTTATCCAAGCCCCAGTTCAAACTGAAAATAAAAAGTTTTGGCAGTTTTATTTTATTTCTGTTTTTCATTAATATAATTTTGAATTACTAAACATTAATAAAAATTGTATCTTCTTTTAATTCTGATGTCTTAATTTTTTTCATTTCCTCAAACTCTGAGCTAGTGTTATGAAAGAGAGTCGTTGGTTTGCAGCTTTTAGAATTTTATTCTACACCATGACCCGACGTGTCCGGACTTCAACTAAAAGTGTTATGGTAACTCTGCTGATAACGAACTAGACGATTGGAATAGGAAGCTGTGTCTTTTGTCAGAAAGGGCGCAAAAATGTTGTATTTGACAGTTTAGGGCCCCGAAAGTTTCTCTACAAATATAAAACAATGGAAAGTACTGTTCATAATTCAAAGTGACGAATTTGGAAAGTATGGTTTCTAAGTTCCATTCGTCTAATAGGCCTCATTTATACATTTAGAGTAAAAGTGGGAAATCAGCTTCACTTTGGCAAGACTTGTGACAGGTCATGATAAAAGGAAACAGAACAGACCCTAACTGCCCCTCCTATAGTTTAACATAATATAGCTAACGAGATTGCTAGCAGAAGTACGAAATAGAAATGTTAGATTTGAAATTAATTTCTGTGCAGTTTTTTCATTTAGTCGTAGCATGTACTTGTATTGAATCCGAAGAGACGTTTTAAGCTTTCAAACCATTAGTTTTAATATTTGCATAGTCATATTATACTCTTATGAACAAATATGGCGCGAAATTCATCAATTTTTAGAGATGATGAGCCTTTTTTTTTGTCCCTGAATGTTTTTTGATATCAGAAAAGTAGCTGATAATTAAAAAAAATGTCAAAGCATCTTGGCAGTGGTAGGTGTTTCAGTTATTTTCGAAAAACGAAAACAGACATTTCCTTCAAAATAAATAGCGTTTAGAAAACGTCGATGATAACTATTTGAATCAAGGGACTCAAACCGCTTTTCAGTGGAATGTTATTTCTTTAGTAGTTTAAAAATTGGATTCGCAATGCCAGACTTTTTCACCACGATGAATTATATTTCTGTGTTTTTATTTTATTTCATTTTTTTTCTTTTCTTCTGAATGATAAGAAGTTAAACATTTGAAAAAAAACCTTATACACACTTTCTCTTATTTCTTTATTTTATAATGCATAAAAATTTCCATATAACTGAAGGCACCAGAAGAAAGATTTCAATCGATGCAAATTAATAATATTCCAGTGTCGAATAAAAAATAGGAATCAAGCAAATTGGAATTATTATATAAATGTTCTAAAACCTTATGTCGTAATGTTTCTGTTTCTGGCACAAATGCGCATTTTTCCCTGCCGGTCTGTTAATTGAAAAATAAACTTTGTTTCTAAAGATGCATTATATTTCCTCTTTCGGTATCATTTCAATTTGAGCCTTCAAGAAGCATTTATATTATCAGTGAAAATGAATCCAAAGGATATTAGTCGCACTGTGCTGTTACCATTTCCATTGTTCAGTTAAGGTATCCGACTGTGTTCGGAGACATTTTTTTGAAAAATAACTTATATATACATATTTAATGTTATTTTTCAACTGCATATGTTTTAAAACTATAAAAATATTGTAAAATTAGGCTTTCAAAATAATATTTTTTTTAAAAAACTGAGAAATTTGAAGAAAAATGACTAAAATATTTGCCTTACGCTAACAGCCATAGACAAAATCATATTCTAAATATACATAAATCCTTGAAGGAGTACATTTTTATGACAGTTATCTGTGTTATGCTCTAAAATATTTCTTGTACTTCGAAATAGTTTTGAGATATAGCTGAACATAGTTACTAAACTGGTAATTTTTCATAAAAAATGCTTTTCGTTTATATTTAAGCACTTAAAAATAATAATTGATTTTAAAATTGACCTTAGTTTTTAGAGGAAAACATCAAGCATATTACAGAAAACAATCTCAGAAAATTTTATATCAATACTTGAATAACTTTTTGAGAAATCATTGTTACGGTCGACAGTTTTCCGCAAAAATATCATTTCTCAGAAAACACATTTAAAGTTTTCATGCAACATAAAATAATGCTTATAGTTCGGTAATAAAACAGCCGCAACTCCATTTGCAATTCATATAGAGTAAAAAGTGAGACAGTTTTAAAAAGCTGATTAAACAGGCTACAAAATTAAGTCATAAAAATGTTTTTGATAATTTCATCAAAAACGACGATTTTAAACCAGTCGACCTCAATGCCATTGGCACAGAATCAGCGTTACGCATTAGTTGTAGCAAAGTGTGTTATGAATCCTTTGCACGGCTCCCGAGGGGGGGGGGGCGGTTTCAGCGATGTCCAGTGGCGGCTCGTCAGCTCAGAAGCAAGCAGTGCTGCAGAAGTTGTATTGACTTAACTTGCAGGAAATTTTATGCTGATTCTTCTGGTGTATAATGATGATATACTTAAAAGTGATAATTATGAGTTATAAGCAAAAAAACCGGAAATTTTTTTTTCGTGTATTTTGGCTATAACTAAAATTCCAACAAAAAGTTTTGGTGGCAAACCTCAGATTCGTAATCAGCACCCCATAAAAGATAAAGGAGCAAAAACCCTCCTCCAGAATTTGATTTAAAAACTACTTAACGACTGGACTACTGAGAGAAAGCGAAAAAAGGCCAAATGAGGAATTCGCGCCAAGCGAGAGCTGCTTCTGAATGCAGCTCACGGGGTTCGAATTTCAATGGAAGAAAGGGTTTCTCTTTTCTTCCGATTGAGAGCACCGAGTTGCAGAAAGCGGGGAATTTCGGTTCTAGGAGGGACAAAACTTTCTGCAGATCTGATCTGTCTCTCTCTTATTTTTTAATTTTGTGGTGTCTAAGACTTGTGCGACACAAGTTAACTGTAACTGAACCCGAATGGTGTTCGAGACTTCGCGAGACTCGCCGAGAGTTTGTTGTTGAACGTGTCCGGACTAGTAGAACGTTATGCATGCCTGTATTTACGATATAAGAATGATCTGTGTAATTACCTAAATGTACTGTGCCGTGTAAGTGTAGTGAACGTCCATTAAATATGTGTGAATCAAATGAAGCTCATTATTCAACGAACCCACAAATATAACCCAACAGATTTATTTTCCGTTTTCCTTTTGCGTTGTTTATAGCCCTCGCGTTGCTTCAAAACGGGACGTTAATATATCTAAACTTTTACGTTTTTTATAACATTTTGCCATTTTCGATTATAACTGAACTCTTTAAGTTGTAAAGTAAGCCAATTAGAATAAAAATGAAAATACAAGTTTTAAAATAATTTCAGGGGGGACTGCAGCTCTGCAGTCCTAATGGACGAGCCGCCACTGGCGATGTCAGATGCATTCTTCACAATTAGTCTACTAAATAGACTGATCTAGTGATTCTCATTAAACAAGACAAAACCGATTGTTAGTATTTCCGACAGTCCCATCGTTAAAGTAAATGATTAATTTTTCTTCCCGTTTTCTTGATTGTTGTAAATACACCTTATCAATTAATTGTATTTTGTTATTACATGAACCCATGAAATTATAGAAAATGAATTAGCGGGGGTGTTCTCACCTCGACTTTTTCGTGTGTGTATACAATATGGCGTGTTTTGTGTTTATCTTCATCGCATAGTGAGGAAAATTGATTATCCCTTTTGGACCTCTTTACTTTGATAGATTGAATCCAACATTTCATTTTCACATCTGCAATTACGGTGTCGAGACCACGTACAAAGGTTCTTTTATCTCGCTTATTGCGCTTAAGAGTAATCGCTTTCACAGGCATATGAATGTAGGATATTACCCGTAAAGAATAATTTAATCACTGTATAAAGAAGAATGTAAGAGCTAGATTAATTTTTTTGGCGATAGGTGGAACCACAGTTCTGCTCTGTACGAACTACGAGCAGTGCCCTCTTTGTTCTTAATAAAACCAGACTGCACGCTGAGCGCAAGCAGGACACCGCAGGCAGTCAAAATGTAAATACCTCTCTCAATTCCTCTGTTTTCAGATCAGTCTTGGCGCAGTTAAGCCACCGATCTTCCCACTAGGGTAACTATGTCCCGTCTCACTTTCCTTATGGCTATCTAATCTCTAGTCTATAAATCCCTAATACCGTAATATTCTTAACCCGTAACATCTATCCCTTGTTAATCTGGCTCACTTAGTAAATATGACTTCATGTAAACTCTCAACACTCTCATAAACTTTTTGTGTATATGCCTTTCCCCCTGTAAATTCTCCCTATAGTACTTTAATAAATGTTTTTGTATTTAACTCGAAGTCTACTCATTTATTTTATGTAATATTTTATTCTAAATTTAATGTAGTAAAAACCTTTAAATCCCCTAGACATGAACCCGAACTACTTACCCCTTAAAGGTAACCCTTCCGTGGGCATTTTGTATAATTGAACGGAATCCCACATGAATCGATAGCCTAGTGTTTACCAAAGTGGGTCCCACGCCCCACAGAGGGACAATTTGATTGTTAAGGGGGGCAATTCAAAAATGGATAAAAAAAAAAGAAGAAATCGGCTGGATAATAACACAATGGGGAGACTGAAGCTAAGTAAACTGGAACTAATTATAAGATCTCTTTGAGGCAAGCATCAAGCGCAAGGATCTCACTAAATTTAAATAATAAATAATTACTAATAATTAAAATAATATAGAAAAATCTTTCATTAAAATTATTTCGTACTTGAATTTCCGTTCTCGATTATATGTTTTGAAAATTTACTAACTGTGTTTCTAACAATTTCCTAGTGATTTTTTTCCTAAAACTAATCAATAATCTCTGAATAATTTTCAAAAATATATATAAAAAAGTTTTTAATCTCTGCAACCTCTTCAAAAAAAGACAAGTTATGAAAAATTATTTCGTATCTGATTTTCAGTTCTCCATTATAGAAAATTAACTCACTGTGTTTCTCAACAATATTCGAGTGATTTCTTCTTCAAACCTATCATTTAAGTTTCTTCAGCGAACAATTCAATTTTTGAATATTAAAAATTATGTATATGTTACATAGGGG
>BGPR01015700.1:0-15099 GCA_013235015.1 Araneus ventricosus | reverse complement strand
CCCTGTAAAACTCTCTTCCCAACTATAAGAATCACATTGCTGGGAAGCGACTTTCCATGTTTGTAACAATATTAACACCGGCACATTTCTTAATAGGAAGGCCGATAACGGCAATAGTTGAACCATCTCTTATCGACTTTGAAACAAATCGCCTTAATGTTTGGCAGAGAATTACAAAGTCAGTACAAACAACCTGGAAAAGATGGAGCCTTTCATATTTAAATGGTCTGCAACAAAGAAAAAAATAGGTAGTTAATAATTGAAACTCTTAAAATCGGGGACATGGTTTTAATCAGGGAAGAAAATCTCCCTCCATGTAAATGGTTAATGGGACGTGTAATAACTCTATATCCAAGATCCAGGACAGGATAATAAAGTAAGAGTTGTAGATGTCAAAACCAGTAAAGGCATTTATGAAAGGTCCATCAACAAATAGAGTGTAATAACAATCGCATTTATTCTATGTATTCAGTTTGTATTACTTATTGTATTCAAATTGCATTTTACTATTATGATTTTCTATATGTGTATTGTTATATTAGTTGTTCTTAAATTTGATTACTGAGAATCTTATATCGAATATTAATGGAAAAATATTTAAGAACTATCTTTATCATTCCATGCAAAAGTAATTGTATAAGAAACGTTTATTGTGTATTCATAATGGTATATTGATGTATAACATTTTATTTACTTGTACAACTACTTGTGTGTGTATTAAGTTTGGTTGTGTAAATACTCATGAAAATTGTAATGTGTAAGTTCTTGCGTGTAAACATGGCAAGGCCGGGCGGGATGTCGGCGCATGCGCGCTCCCGACTGGTCATGTGTTAATTTAGTGTTCTGCGAGCAGCCGTCGAGAGTGGTGTGATATTTTTCGGCTCTCGCAAAGTGAAATAAAACCTGTGTCTACAGTCCATTCTGTGAGTGCTTATTTAGGGAAGTTATTCATTTAACTTTAGAACTTCAGATTTTGAGAATGCGTGTGCGAAATTTAAGCTAGAGGCGGGCCCAGATATGATGATTTAAAAGGGAAAATGATAACAAAAGGGTGCATTGAAAAATTAGGGGATATTGAAAAATTAAGGAGAAACATTAAGTGTTAAATAATATTTGAATTTGAATTCCATTAATAAAAGACTGAAAGATGCATTTTTGAGGTAATCACTTTAGACCTATCCGGATTGGGAGACCCTGCTACAGTATTAAAACTGCGCCAGCATAGCTCTAATACGCTCTCCTTTACTTACATCTCAAAGCCATTAATTACAGGTTCGTAGAAGGGGGTAGGAATTTTATTACTATTAAGGTTATTCATAAGGTGCTGAATTTGTTTCTTGATTGAATTTTTATCGTTGCATGTTTTGTTAATTCTTATGAGTTCATTAATGATAGTGTTTTCGTAAATTACAGACGAGATATTTGAGTTCCAAAAAATATATCTTTTGACGTTGAATTTAAGCTTGTTTCTTTTGTCATGATTATCTATTTTTAAAGCATTTTGGCAATCAATAATTAAATCCAGAAAAATAATTGGTTCTTGATAGCTATTAGTTTGGATTAATTTAAGTTCATTTGGATACTGATTATTATTAGTTGTATTGAAATCTTTATGGTTGAATATAATAAGGTCATCAATGAATCTAAAGGCTGAATTTAAATTATTAGCGATATTCCGTTCAAAAAAGTGCAGAAACAAATTGGCAAGTAGAGAAGAATAGCTGGTCCCTTGTGGGATGCCTTTAATTTGCTGAAAGATATTCTCCTCGTTGAAAATAAAGTTATTGTAAGTATAGTAATTTGTAAGATCTTTCCAGAATGTTATTGGGATGTTTAGTAAGTTTTTTAGGTCGCAGAAATAATTCATTAAGACTTCTTGTAATTTATCTAATGGGATGCTTGTGAAGAGGTTTTGGAAATCATAGGTTTCTATTGTTTCTATTTTATTATTTTTAAGGAATTCGATAACTTTATTATTGTTTGTAATTATCCAGGTGAAATTTTCGTCTTCAATAAACTTGAGGATAATGTTGAGATATTTGGAGAAGATTATTCCAGGTTTATACATATAGGTGTTCGTACCGCAAGTAATGTATCTAAATTTAATAGGCTGTTTATGGAATTTAGGATAGATGGCAATATACGGAAGGTTGTTATTTCCATTGTGACATCCAATATTTTTGTTTAGGGCTGAGATTTTTTTCTTAATAGTGAAGATATTAGATTTACTTTGTTTATAGGTTTCTGAAGATTTTAGTTCTGTATGCAATAGTTCAAGATAGAATTTCTTGCAAATTATTGAGTAGTTACCGGCTGCCTTGTCAACAGGGGTTATAATGAAATGTTGTTGCAGAGCTTGGATGCTTTCCTTGATATTTCGGAATTCGTAGGTTTCATTTTTTGAATTAATTTGTCTGTAATTGTTTTTTATGAAGTGCTTAAAGTTGAAATACACATTCCATTTCCATTCTTCAGGTTCGTTAGGTTTTTGAGTGATTATGTTCTCAGACACACTGACCGACAGATAAACTTAATTCTTATGTGGAGATTTATCAAAACTCCAGGTCGATTTGCTTTTGATGATTTCTCTCTCTCTAAACTTTATATTCGAGAGGAAAAGACGATAAATAACTCGAGGTTGAGGGATTAAAGTAAGGTTTGGGAACTTCAGAAATTGAACATTTACTTGTTAAGAAATTCTATATCGCCAATAAATAACTCGAGGTTGAGGGATTAAAGTAAGGTTTGGGAACTTCAGAAATTGAACATTTACTTGAAAATAAATTCTACATCACCAATGTCCTGCCCCAAAATGCATTAGATAGATATTTCGAACGAGCGGCATGATGTTCTATTCAAAGATAGAATTCGCTATGTGTCTGAAAATTAAAATCAAAGGGTTCTGGAGAGCCAAAAAATTGCAAGTTTCTACAGAAGGAGAAGGAATATTTCAAAAGACACAGTTTCAACAAAACACCTTTGCAGTTGCGGTCCAAAAGGGCTGCAGAGGTCCAGCACCCTCTGAAATTATTTTAAAAATTGTATTTTCGTTTTTAATTTAATTTGTTTTTTTCCCACTCTGAGAGCTCGTTGACCGATGAAAATGAAAAACAATAATGATGATAAATAACGATAAAAAAACGAAGAAAGAAGACAGAGAAGGTATTAAAAGTTGGAGAGGCATAGGATGGGGCTGCACATCGAATAGCACTGGAAAGTATCAAAAATCTCTCACTGCACATATCTAAATGACACATTGGAAGAGAAAAAGAGTTATCTTTCCTTATTAAAATAGGAATTAAGTTAATTAAGAAATTTCATAATGTATATTACAAAAAAAATTAACAAAGTTCAAATCGTAACAATAGTTATTTTCCTTAGAAATACATAGAGCTGATATTCAACATGAATATTTGACGAATTCTAGTAAATAATATCTCGAATTAAAGGATTTCAGGCACTGTGAGAGAGGAAAATCTGAGCAGTCTTTTTGAGAGACTTATAAACCCTTTACCTACAAATTTATTTAACCTCCTAATTATATGACTCATCATTTTTCAAGCATTTATTATTATTTCAATCCAGATAAGAACGTAAAAGACACCTGAGGAACTAAAGCGTGACAAGTGGTTTTTGTTCTTTAAATTAAGTGCTCATTTGAATTACTTACATATTTAATTATCAGAAATTCTATGATTCGAACCTTGAATCAGACGCGTTATTGTACGGAAAGAGAGATATAGAAATGTTTCGTAATTTTTATTAGAAATTATTAATAAATTATTTAAGGAATAAAAATGAATACTTAATTTAATTTTTATTAAATTTAACTTCAGAACGTGGAAGAAAACTCTTAAGACAGAAATATGGATATATATGGATATTGGCAGAAAATTCGGTAATAAAGATTTATGTGGTAGAATAATAATACGCATTAAATGACACTTATCACTTTCGAAAGAGACAATTTATCTTATTTATCTGACTCCAAGTTTAAAATAATAGATACTGAAATATAAAACTAAAGGAAGAAAATATTTTTAAAAACAAAATACTCTCAGGATCAAAGTATTGGATTAAGAAAGTTTCTGTAAATTAAAATTAAAAATCCTTTTTCCTAAAAATGGGAGTAATCACCAAATCAAAATACAATTTGGAAATGAAATTGGATTACATGCACACGCACGTACGCACCCACCCACGTACACACACACACACACACGAAATAGCTGAAAAGTTTAAATCGATGCAATCTATATTTTAAATCACGCGATGACTACAATAAAAGACATTTAATAGGAATAAAAGAATGAAGAACATACATTCTTTAAAAAAATCTCCTTATTTCGGAACATTACATTCATGATTAAGACGGGGAATCTTATATGCTGTATTATGGAATTGGCATGTACAACAAACAATAGAGCGCGGAACAGTTTAGTAAGGTATTTATTTAAATCTTCGAGTTGTGGAAATGAAAGGAAATTTTATTTGAGTTTATAATTCCACTTCAGAGTACTACATGAAATTATCTTTGACAAAAAGAAGGGGAAAAAAATCCCCATCACTGGCAAGATTGGATCAGAAAAGAGGATTAAGCTATTGCGTTTAGTTAAACATAATTGATCACATGTAATAAGTAGCCCAACATATATATTAATGTTGATTATTTAAAATTCCAAAATTTATTGGAAGCGGACAGAATTCGACAAAAATCAATCATAAGGGATACTATAAAAATACCGAGGAAAGTTGGAGCCTAAATACCCTAAATACTAAAAGATTGAGAAACCCTGAGCTAATAATTTATTGCATACATATGAGTAACAGAGCATATATATTGCTACTTATTATTGATAAAATTCTGAAATTTATTGGGAGCGGACATAATTCAATGAAAAATAATGAAAACAGATACTATACAAACTGCTAAGGGCAGAAAGTTCGGACCTAAATTCAAAAGAATGAAAACCACTGAGCGAATAATTTATTTTTTTTCAATAATACAAATAAATATCGATATTTTGATAATGCACAAAACTCCAAAATGTATTGGAAGGGGACAGAATTCAACAAAAAATATGGGAAGGGGTACGATAAAAATTGCCAAGGAAATTTGGGATCAAAACTATAAAAGACTGAGAACCGCTCAGTAAATAATTTATCATATATATCAAGTAACACAAAAGATATACTGATTTTTATTATATTCGAAAGACACGGAATTTCACAAACACCAATGAAAAGTTGTACGTGGAAAACTTCCAAGGGAAGTTGGGACTTGAATAATAAAAAGAATGAGAATTATTGAACAGATTTAACTCTTTCAAGCCCAGTGATGCTATTTGGAAAAATCATTTTCATTATTTTTTTGTTTGGTATCTAAACCTCCCTCTGATACCAAATGGACATCATTAAATTCTTCGCATTTTCCTCTTTTCAAATATATTTTTTATTCTTACCAATAAATGGCTGCACTATCAATTTTATCGATTCAAAAATTGTCTTTTTGAACTTCACTTCATTCAGCAAAAAAGTCAAAATACAAATTAATTTTAGCATAATTAAAATGAAATTACAGGTACAATTTCATTCATATTATTTTTAATTGCTTAAATATTTTATTTCAGCTGTTTTTTAAAAAAACTATTAAATTTTTTTATGTTCCGTTTTTTTTGTCTTTAATTTTTTTCCTTTTTGAACTTTCTTCTTAGGCCCAAAATGAGTATATTCCCCAAATTTCAGAATTTTAGAATGAATAATTCTATGTTTGGGACTGAAAGGGTTAATGAATATAGAAAAAATGAAAAAAAAAACTTACTTCGTATGGCCCAAACCTTGGCTTGGTTGAGTCCTGACAAATATAGCATTAGGGACCTCCTGCAAGACCCCGACAAATCGTCTTCTTCATTCATTTTCAGCATAAAAGGCATAAGGGGCTTAATGGCCCCTTTTATGGTTACCTTCCACTGTTTCTCCAACTTCCCGGTGAGTTCGAAGTACTTTTCAGCATCGCTCTTTGTTGCATTTGAAGATATTTCGGTACCCCAGACCCCCGAACATCCGACGAGAACCAAAAAGAGTACAGAGAGCAGCATCGTTCGATCAGCTGGTGTTCAACAAGTGGTTATGGTTATCTTCCGAGATGTACTGGAGAGTAAGTTCAACTTTCCAACTCAGTCAATGTCACAAGGAAACCCGTCCCGCAAGGCCACACGAACGGAAAGACTCTTTAATTTACATTGTCGAGGGAAAGGTATCATTATTGCACCGTGTGGAAACAAAAGCGGTGTAGTAAATTATTCTTTGTTTCCCAATTCGTTAGTTTCCTCCAGCTCTTTTCTCCGATTTAGAATGGGCAGCATGTTGTTGTTGATCGTACTTGCTCCATAAAAACGGAAGGATATGTCAGTTTTGGACGGTCTGTTTAGGGTAAAATGTAACTTGACTCAAGTGTTTTTGAATCGCAAATTATTTTATAAGGAGTTGAAAAATGGCAGTTCGAATATTTTTTTCTACTATCAGGTTAATAAATTAGAAGCAAGCAGTTTTTTACCTTTTCAATATTTGAGATCCTACATCCAATATCAGTTTTAATTGCGTTCCTATCACAATGATTTTTGCTGGGTTTTGCCCTCTCAATTGAATTTTGGAATGTAAAGCAATCATATCCAGATACTGTTTCGTGTTACTTATGCAATTTATCAATTTTTAGAGATTTTATCAAGAATATGAATATTTTTTCGCATATGACGCGTTCGCGTATTCATTTTAAATATTATGTGCTTTCTAATATATCTTCGCTTAACAAGCAATACCACATATATAATTTTATTTGAAATTTCAAAGAGGAAAGAAAAACTTATTTTTTTTGCAACCAATGACGAATATTTCTGAATTTTTTTCACATCTGGTTGGATCATACAGTCTCATGTATGAATCAGATGTTAAAATTTCAGATATATTCGTTATTGGTTGCGAAAAATTCAGTTTTTTTCATTCTCTTTGAAATTTAAAACAATGAGGTAAATGATGTTGATTGTGTTAAGCGACGAGTGTTCTAAATGTCTCGTAAAAATTTTTAAGAAATGTATACGAGAATATTGTACACAAACGCGTAGAGATAATTAGATAGAGATGAATAGAGGGAGAATGTATTGCAATAATCAAAATGTTCCACCTCGAGATCGTACATTTAACATTTTTAAAGCCATATCCTATTTATAATCCTAACATTCTAAAATCGTTTTGAGAGGTGATTTAAACAAAATTCTCTGCTTTTCCTAAACCGTATGGCGGAGAACATGGATAATAGATGCCAAATGTGCAATAATATCCGAAGAAGCAAAACATTTTGACCCATACCTGGCCTTATTTGGTCAAAATGAGCATTTTTTTGAATGTTTAAAATTGCTCAAAAGAACATATTTTTTCTTATGCTTGGTTTGTTTTACGTGGAAAATTCAGTGCCATTTTGCATTATAAAGAACGCACAGTATAAACTAAGTTCCATGACTTCAATCAATGTTTTATATAAATTACTCCAAAAATGTCTTAGTAATTTTCAAGCAGTGTATAATACAGCAACCAAACATCCATTACAAAGGATAATAATCAATTCATGTGATGTTACAGTCACAAGACAAAAGTGACAACTGAATACGTAATCAAATATTGCGCTGCATGGCACAGTGTATTTGTACCTGCCATCTAGCATATTGCACTGTTTTTACATTTTGCACAACCATCTTGAGTAGAAAAAATACGCTATTGATGGCTTTTTGCTATTATGTACAAAAGAGAAATGCGATTATTGTAGGAAAATGATTTCCAAGTTTTAAGATGTTTTAGTCAATAAAAACATGGATTATATGAAAATCAGAAAAGAAGTGTTTCACAACACTTCTTTCCTTATCCAGAAGTTCATCACATTGCCTCAATTCAGGTATAAAAGTTCTTCCGACACATTGTTTTGCATATTTATTAACTAACTCGTAAAAAATAAAAAGTAATAATCCAATAAATAATCCAAGAAAAAGTTTTTTTATTTCCAATGGCAAGGCAAAAAAAGGTTACAAAAGAACGTGTAACAAAAATAGAAGACCGAAGTCATTGCCCCAAAAGCGCTCTCGCTTCCCAATAATCCAAGAAAAGTAACTAAATATATTACTCATTACAAAAAATATCATCACTATTTAAGTTTGACTTAGTCGGATGGTGATAATAAGCACGAATGATGATAATGTAAATAGAAAATGATGTTTAATAAAGAAGACAAAGTTGGAGAACTAATAAAAAACTTGAATAAATGTTTTGATGTTATTATCAAAAGATATATAAAACAAAAATAATAAACAGAAATAAAATAATAAAAACATCGGAATTGTTCGAAACGCTACGAACAGATATTGCACGAAGAGCAATGGATTTCAAATTTGAATGGGCCCATGTTGTATGAGAGGTACAACAAATTTTGCATACTGTTATAAAAATGGTAGGAGGTTTGAGAGTAATTTTAATTTTGCCACTGTTGACAAATACACCAGAAATGTTGAGTAACTCACATTGAAAATTTATTTGTAAGACGTGTATTCACGAAAAGTATCAGAGCTAGTTACCTACGTTGACAACGCGAAAGTGGTGTCCTAAATCTTCAGATGAGAGAATTGCATGGACTCATGTTGCAGAACGAAGATGTAGGACCAAATATGACTTTGCTAAACTGTTATCTAAGAAAATATATTGCAACACTGAAATGACGCGAAATCGATGATAAGATGATGTAAAGGAAAGGATGTTTTTTGCTAAATCAATTCTACTGTTGACTAAAAATCCTCCTGTCAGTAGGACCATGTCACAGCATTGATAGAAACGGAATGTTAATACCTCTTCTGCCGCGAGTTTACCCAAACAGGTATAAACTACTATTTTTGTACTAGAGGAGGATGATTAAAATACAAATTTTGATTTTTTAACACGGAATTATAACATAGGACTTTTAAGAGACATCCCATAATAGCCTTAACCTTCTGAAGGGCACTATATAAAAAAAATTACCTTTAAAGAACACATGGTTGATGTCTTATCACCTGACAATGTTCGTAAGTTATTTTTTATTTTGATGTTTTATTTAAAGGAAAAGCGTTAAAAGAATATTTTAACTATATTCTTAAAAAAGGTATCTTATATTACTTTAATTTTGTTGTGCTTTAATTTTCATGTTTAATAAAGAAAATATGATCATGACATAAGCAATACTTTATTTCAATTCCATTTTAGACATATATGATATTAGGAACGTATAGTGGTAGACATTAGGAACACTGTTTTTAGTTGGAAAAATGTCGTGGTCGGAAAAAAACGGCGTGTGTGTCTGTTAAACTTATGAGTAGAAATTGTAATTCGGTATGTTTTTGGATAACAGCACAGATAATAGATTGTAGCAATTTTTAGACAAATTGCACATGAATTTAGTCCTCTGATTAAAATAATGGCTTAAGTGGGCAATATTTGGGCCTCCTACTTGTATGTTACCGACAATGTATGAAACGCCAGCATTCTTTAGAATGCACAGGCATTTTTAGGGTAATTTTTTAGGTAGCATTTTGTAATTTAAGAATTATTTGAATATATTACCAAATAGCAATTTTAGTTTGCAGCAATCTTTCTGTGCAAATCTGCAAGCTTGCAACAAGATTGACACGGCAAGAGTGCATACTTGAAACAAGTTTGAAATTTAACGCAAACGAGTTAGTCACCACGTGTCGAACTTGTCACAATCTTGCCGCGTCAAACTCAGCACAAACTATGACAAAAACAGAGTACGAAGACAACCTCGGATTCGAATCCCAGACATCTGGCTTCCTAAACCTGTCGTCTTAACCGAGGAGAAGATAGATTGCGCTAATAGATCGTGCATCTGCGATTTATTTTAAACTGTTTTCTTGATTTCATTAATTTTTTAAATTTTGAGTAGAGAATATGATTTGAGGTCAAAGAGAGAGCGATTTTCGCTAATAACTACGTTTTGCCAGTAGAATAAATTATGAAATTAGGGTTCAAAAGTAATTACTTTTAATATGGGACAAAATGTAAGTTATTATTTTTCAACAAACATTGACTGTTTTTTAGGTTTAATTTTGTTTATGAACGTTAAAATTTCAACATTAAGAAAAAGGCGATATAATTTTCTTTAAAGTGCGAATTCTATATTTAGTAAAAATATGGAGAAATTTTCAAAATTTTTTTTATAAAAAGACCTAGTTAGTTTTTTACAAATTATCATTGATTTCTTGAATTAATAAAAAGAAGGACGGTCTAGGAGATGTTATTAAAAATCGGTTGTTTTTTAAAACAGAGACAAAGATTATCTGTAAGTGTGCTATCATCTTTGCAACAAACTTGTTTTGCAATCGTGGTGTGAAGTTCGTCATAACATCTGCACAGCAAACTTGTTTTGCATGTGGATTGGTCGATTATGCTTTGTTTCTTTGTAGGAAGTTTGCTGCAAAGTTGCCACATCAAGTTTGTCATGACAAGCTAATATCAAGGAAAATCAAACTTGCTGCAAGTGTGCGTGCTATCTGGGTTATATACTTTCCCTACTCATTGCATCTAACACCTAGGCATTCTATAGAATGACTAAGAATATTTGGTCAAAATATGAAAAGAAGGTCATGATAAGGCTTTTACTTAAAAGACGTGTCTTCTACAAAAATACAAATGTAATTTAGAAAAAATAGTAAATGAGAGCCATTAAAAAGTTTTTATTCAAAATTTGTAAAGGAGAATGAAAGTTATACAAAACAACTTTTATGCCTTTCTTATTAAAGAAAACAGAATAAAATATGAACTCAATTGTTGCGTTCACGAAAAGAAATAATTTTATTCTGAATGGCACTTAATTTTATTTCTTATAAAAAGTAAAACATAGTTTCAAATTGGCGATATATTTCATAATTTGCCGGTTTGACATTTGGCATTGTTTAGAATGCCTCGGAAATGTGTTAAATATAAATCGCCTCAAACTCTGACTAAAAGTGTCTAGCTATTCTATAAAATGCAGGATTTCAAACCTTGACGATAACATGCCGATAATAACCGTATTACACATGTTTTATAAATGAAACAGATTCGATACTCATTTAGCGTGTTGCAACTACAACTAAAACGAGAATAATTCCAAGAAGATAGAACCATTAAAAATAAATCTTTTTACATTTCTTTTATCTTGGTTTTGCTTGTATGTATCTGTAAATGTACTGAGTTGTAGTCAGAGAAGGATTTGCTTTCACAGCGCGATAAGAACTTCCCCTTCTTCCATTCCCACCGTACAAAAAGTGTAACATTTCCAAGTCGTTTAGTCAGCTGTTTTATTTTGTAACTGTAGAGGTTCTTCTTAGCTTTGGCTTCATGTGTCTATGGTGCACTGTGCTGCGCCATCCTATTCTCATGTATATAAGTCAGTGTCTACCTCCTGACCATGGGAATTCCTTTTGTAGATACTCAACTCGGGACACAAAGGTCCCAGGTTCTAAACTACGTACTGTCACAGTGGTGACTATTGGACGATGTACACGCCACATCTACTTTCAGTCCCACTACTAGATGGCAGCAGCAAAAATCACATCAATGCCATCTTCTACATTCACCAGATGGCAGCACTACACAACTCCTACAGAAACTCAGCTCTCCCAATTCAAAGTCTATGACACATTTCATAGTACAAAGTCTGTGACACATTACACAGCACAAAGTCTATGACGCATTTCACAGCACAAAGCCTGCACGTGCAAGCTCACAAACAATCGGGGCAGCAATCTGCGCTTATGCACTTCTAGCTTCCTTGATATTAAGATAATATCAAACAAGCTGGGGGTTGCTCCTGTAGTGCACCGTGCTGCGCATTCTATTTGGATGTACATAAGTCAGTATCTACCTCCGGACCATGGGAATTCCTTTTGTCTAGTGGTTAAGATACTCGACTCGGGACCCAAAGGTCCAGGTTCTAAAGCAAGTACGGTCATATGTCTATATCTAGACATTTTAACTGCGGTTCTGGGCTTTATTTCATTTTAATTTCTTAGTCTTTAGAATTGGTTCATATAATGTTAGAAATAAATGTTAAAGAATTTTAATAGATATCTGCAGGCATGATCTAATTTTTTAGTGATTTTTTATACGTTGCATACATTTAATTCAAACAGTTAGTTTTTGCAGTTTTGAAGATACGCGTTCCATCTGTTTAAAAAGGTATTTTTAAATTTCATTATATTACAATAAGACATTTTAAAGCGCTAATATTAATCCCTATTCTTTATTTTCAGTTTTGTTTTTAAAAAAAGATGGTAAAGGATGGGAGAGACGGATTTTGCTTGTTTAAAATCCATATTTAGTAAAAATAACAAAATTTGTGACTCTTAAAAACATAACAATTGTGGCTTTATAATCAGGGAGACGATTAATTGTCTCTTACTTAGCAATAATCATTTGTTTGTTTGGTTTGCGTAACTACTGGAATTATATGTATGGTGATCATGTAATTGAAAAACGGCTATTTTTTAAAATTGTTTTGGCATAAATTATTTACTTATAAGCAAAAATCGCAACAAAACGGAACATTTTATTCCAAACCCTGATTGTTCTGAAACATATTTTGAAGCCGAGACAAAAAGTCAGAAATAGGGAGGCCTGGTTAATTAAGTCAGCTGACATAAATAACCAATAATACATAATTTAACTTAACCTATAATACATAACTTTTTATTTTATTTACAAAATAACTGTATTATTCCGTCTGAATTTTTTATTTAATTTTTTAAGACATTAATAAAATTTATTTGTTTTACAATTCACTAAAACTTATTTTTTTAAAATCTGTTTTTGTCGCGAAAATCTTGTACATTTTCGTCAGGCTTATTTATTAAAGATATTATTATTTATTTATTATTTTGTGTTTTTTTCCTCTAAAAATGGTATATATCTTTCCATCAAGCTTACAGAAAAACAGAAAATAATGAATTAATATTTGCATAAATTCCAGACATTTAACTATAAAAGTACTTCTATGTTTCTATATGGTATTCCGCTCAACATCTACGCCGATCATTGTATATCTGTTTCAGCATTCAAGGATAATGCGCATTTTATGCATAGCAACATTTAGGAATTTTAAAAATGATATTTTGATACTCATTTTTCAAAACTAAAAATTTGCTTTCAATGGCCTTCTATGAATCTGTTAAAGCCCAAAATTTATGAACTTTTTCTTTACTTACTGTTAATTAATACTTCACTCCATGCA
Organism: Araneus ventricosus; assembly: GCA_013235015.1. Classification (NCBI taxonomy): domain Eukaryota; kingdom Metazoa; phylum Arthropoda; class Arachnida; order Araneae; family Araneidae; genus Araneus; species Araneus ventricosus. The sequence continues at coordinate 1,796 of BGPR01015700.1, read as the reverse complement.
TTATTTTATAAAAGAATGCAAAATTCTAAGAAATCTTTCCAACTAAGTTTCCGTTAAATATTATTCATATAAAAGAACGCAAAGTCGTTCTTAATTAACAAACTTGTTCAAATTTGCTCTTATTTAACAAAGTTGTTTGAAGGTGATCTTAATAAAAGCCTAACCAATGTAGGGCCAAATAAAATAGTTTAGTTATATTAACGTGTCCCTTTTGAAGGAACACGAGGACTATTTTGGGACGAACCTCGTCATTTTGAACCGAGGTCAGATGGGGGTATGACACCTGACTTTCAAACTTCCGCACCAAGCCAACGAGAGAATGTTTGTCCCCTACGTATAATTTGGAGAGCAGCGGGCCCAATACACGACGGATCTTCAAGGGAATCCGGTTTCGAGCCTGGAATCCTCCGGTCCCGAAGCCGGCACCTCACCTCTAGGCCACACGGCCGCCAAGTAAGATAATTGCCGTAATTAATCAATATGACATTCCGGTAACAATCTCTGACCATAATTTGAATGCGAGAGAAATTAATATTAACACAATGAATGACAAGGTCTGGTCCGTAAAGCATCCTTAGAGACCAAATTTTTAAAATTAATTTAGAAACTTTTTTGCGATTAAAATTATTAAATAAAAATATGATAGTCTCATTCAAATACGAATGACATGGCCTTCAGTGTGTTAAAGAACACAAAGTTTTTCTTGACTGGCAATACTGTGCATTGTAGAATTAAATAAAATAAATGCCGCAAGTGACCGATAAGACATTCTTGCAGTGTACTCTTGAGCATTTTAGATTTCTGCCCATATTTAGAGTTCAAGAGAGTTTCGCGCATGGAGTTATTTACATCTATCTATCTTTTTGTGTGGCAATTCTCTTCTCGTTGTGCTTACCTTCATCAGTTGAAAACAGAATTTCAGGGTTAAAATTTCATTAAGGGAGAGTAACGTCTTTATTGTACTTTCGTCCTCTCTGCTCTCACGTTTTAGCTCAGGCGTGCATTGTCAGCTGATTGCAGATAACAAACGTCGTTTTCAACAGAATACTAAACCATCTAACTCGATGAGTCTCGCATTCGAATTGCTTTAAATAGAAATTTGAATCGGGATGATAATGACAAAGTGGCAACTCCTCTACGTTAAGTATCGATTATTGTTGCTTAAACTATTGGTTATCTGTCATCGATCTGTTCTGATTATTGGTTGCTCGTAATTCGGAAACATGATTCTTTGGTGGTATGGAGGGATGCTCATAGCAAAAGATATAATTTCAACGCACATGTTTGTAACATGAACGTTACAAATTTCTTTTATTCTTTTAAGAATAAAATGCAATACAGTAAAGCCAGTTAACCGAACTTGGGTTAACCGAAACCCGGGTTATCCGCAATGTTTTTGAAATCGCAAATCCAAAAACACGTACTGGTACTGCACAGAAATAATAGCAAAGGCAAGACTTTTTCGAAACGATATCCCTACTTTTTTCTTTTAAGCCTTCCAAGAAGGTCAGTGATTAATTTCAGAATGCCAAAATTAAAATTAATGGGTATTAGCAATGTTACATACGATATTGTATACCTGTGCCTGTTAGGAGCACAGCGCCCGAACTCGAGGATGCGAATATTGATCCCAACGGAGAGTTAACTGTAATAAAGAATATAATTGTAGCCTACAAAGAGAGGTTTGAATTCGTTTTACACTTAAAACATTTCAGGAATACATACTATAATTAGATACAAAATAGTAATAGATGTTCATGGCTTAACCAAAAAAATCGTTATCCGAAACAGTTAAC
>BGPR01015699.1:11157-36173 GCA_013235015.1 Araneus ventricosus | reverse complement strand
AAGGTGGACCCTGATTTTCGACCGGGGGGCCCTCGGGGCCTTCCACGCAAATCTGGCGCTTGTGTTTTTTTTAAAAGAAAAAAGGAAATTTCGAGTTGGAAATCTGGCGCTTGTGTTTTTTTGAAAAAAGGAAATTCATAGCTTTGATGATTCAATGCATTGATTTGTGTCAGTGATGATAAGTAGTGAAATTTATCAATCCGTCAAAATTTGTCCGCGACAAACAGTGGTCCAGTCCTCAAGTAAGATGAATTACCCTAAATATTTCGTTTTGAAACTTGTGTTAACGTGAGCTAAAACTGGGTTCTTAAAACGAGATTTTCTTGCCGGGGAACAGAAGTTGTGTCTTGAATATATATAGGCGGGAGAAGTAGTTCATGCCAAAATGATCGAGTTTTTTTTTAGTATTGTCTGTTTGTGTATATGTATTTACTTAGTATGAAGGTATAATACTTAATATGATGGTGAAATTAAACTTTTCTCAATTGCATGTGTATGGAATTCATTCGCTATGTTTTATGACATGGAATAAGAGAACAATTGAAACAATTATGTTACTTTAATCAGGAAAAATTTCAAGCGAATGATATTGCTGTTATTATGATCACTTCAGTGAATGATATTGCTGTAATTATGATCATTTTATGTTTTAATGATTTTTAAATAAATGTATGTTATTCATGTCTGCGCAGGTTGATTTAATGTAGGAGGACAGACTCCTTAAAAGTTTTAAATTATTACTGGATTGTGTTTTTAAATTTAAGATGGATCATTTCAATGTACCGTTGTTTATGTTTTAGTGATTTTTTAAATAAATGTATGTTATTCAGGTCTGCGCAGGTTGATTTTATGTAGGAGGACAGACTCCTTAAAAGTTTCAAATTATTACTTCTCTTTCAAATTCATCTTGTTCTTATTCAAATATTCAAAATTTTACACTTAATAATTGCTTTCCATTGTTAAAAGATCTCATGTAGACTGAGCTTCCTTAAGGCATGGCCTGGATGAACACTGGGTTATTAATAAAACACAACGCGTAAAATTTATTATTATTATTATCATTTACTTGACTTTGGGATAAGTCCATCATCATTTTTTAAGATCTAAAAACCTGATATAAATTAAAAATAAATACAAAAAAAATTCAATACGACACAATACAAAATAATATAATACAATATATATAATAGAAAATAAAAATGTCAATATAAATACAATAAAATACAAACAACAAACACGATAAATAATTAGAAACATAAATAATAAATAAATACAAATATACATAATAAATACATATAAATATACATAATAAATAAATACAAATATACATAATAAATAAATAAACATACATAAAAATAAGAAAAAAATAAAAATTAGTAAAATGTAATAAATAGTATACAAAATTTTAAAAAGCAGAAGAAAAGAAGTATTTTCGTAAATAATGAAGGAAAACGCCAAAATATCCTTACTTTTTAATCAATTAAAACTGTGGTTAAAATTAACGGCTCCGGGGTATACATTTTCATCTTCCAAAGTATTTTTCGACACATATACAGTCTCCTTTATTATTATTAGTACATATATATTATTTTCTAACTCATTATTCTTTAATTTTTCTAACCTTATGAAATATGTTGGATTTTGATTAAAATAACAGTTTATTACGTTGTTTAACTTTGATGTGGAATACAAAAGTGATTGATGAAACAAGTATTATTTTGATCCCCACCTTTTAATCAAGATTATCTATACTTATAAAAGACAGTGTGTGTGTGTGTGTGTGTTTGTGTCTGTGTGTGTGTGTGTGTGTGTGTGTGTGTGTCCAATACGAATCTGTCGCATTTACAGCCATGAAATTTGGCACACAGGTAGTCGTAATGGTGACTCAATGCACCTCGAAGCCCAAATTTTTAAATTTAATCTAGAAATTTTTATTTAATGTTTTACGTTGTTTTGGTTGATTTTTCGCACTAATTTCTCAATAGAATTGTTTTGAATAATTGTACGAAAAAATAGATAAACCATTGGAAAGAGCACACGATTTCCATTCTAATGAAGTTAGTTTCGAATTTCTAACATAATTTACTGAATTTTGGGAAATTTTTACAAAAAGTCACTTTTCAAAAATAAAATTTTCTGAAATCCTTAAAACTCTTGCATCCGATGTTTTAATAAAGATATCATTTTCAAAATTTTTCAGCTTATAACTGCAACGGTTCTGTCGGATTTAAAACAAGAATGGTTAAAATATCTTTTCCCGTTTTTTTAAATTAATTTTTCCTGGTAGTTGAACGATATTTTTCCTCTAGCGAAGCTTCCGCCCGCGACAGCTCTCCGGAACGTTGCGGGCAATTTCATTGGCTGACGGGTCAGGGTGACGTTATTACTTTCGCGTTCTGCGAGGAGATGATTTATTAACTCGATGACTTCGATTATTATTTTTAAGCGTGTCTTAACTTATTTCTTTGTCTTTCATACTTTGCTTGCGGTGTAATAAATATCACATTGTAATTTTTTAACATTGTTTTGGATTTAACGGTACTCGGTCGAGAGGAAAAAGAACCAACTCAATAATATATATATTTCTGTTTTGATTTCGTTCTTAAAACTTTCATTTATATAATTGTATGTGGGCTTTTTTTTATTTTGTTGAAGTCCCGATTGCACGGGCAACGCCGTGCGCGTACTGCTAGTTTCGGATATTTCCATGAAAGAATCGATGTGCCCCAAGGTCATCCTAATATTGGCCAGGTTGATGCACATCCATTTTTTGAAAAAATATGTGATAAATATTTTATTATGTCATTTATGTCCAAATCTCGACTGAATTCTTATATTAAGTTAACAAATAAATACTTTGCATTTAATTTTAATTACTACCGTTGGTAAAATCACTTTTTAGTTTTTTTTAAATAAATAAAAAAAGTCCCCGGACTTAATTTTATTGTTTTGCTTCTTTGAGTTCCTTCGCTACTTTCCAAAATAAAACATGTTTCAACAGAATTTTCTACATTCGTAACAAGAAGTGTGACATCGCACATTTTGATTGAAATAAAAACATTTAAAATCAGCTGATTAAATTTTGAAATTGCCAGAATATGAGGGTATTTTTTAATCGGGGCTAAAACAGCTTTCTTGTGATTTTTTTTTTCACTTATGTTCCTTTCTTTTCGAAAAAAGCCTTCAGTTTAGGTTCTGTGAATATGGGAGGAAGAGTCGTTGTAGTAAATGATTCCGAGTAATTTCTATTTTATGATTGTGTATATAATTTTATAAATGTTCATACAAATTAATGTGACAAATGAAATGAGATGGCAATTCCATTAAGTAAAACTAATATTGAGGCGGTTTTTTTAAATTCAATTTGTGTAAGAGTATTTTGTGTTCATAAAGTAAGGATAAGATTTAAAGCAAAATATTTCAAATTCCAAAATACTACCGTTTTCAACTGCTCTTTTATATTAATATTTTATTAGTATTGTATATTAATTACGTTTTTTGTTGTAAACCTTAATCTTATTCCATACAAAATAAGTACACATATAATCATTATTATTTTTATGCTCGCAAATGTCATTAAAACACATAAGTAAAATTTAAAAATAAAATTTGAAATATGATCTACTTATAACGTAGTGCTTTGTTTCTGAACTGCAAGTATATGTTTATGTAATGTAGCGTGACATGCGACAAGGGGGGAGGGGGTATGATGAAGTGTGACACTTTGTGACAAAGGGGGGGGGTCAAAAATATTGAAAAAAAGTGTGACATCGTTTATGGACAGCCCCTATTAAGGATTTTGTGTTTGCAAGCCTTTAAGTTATACTCGTAGGACTTGGTTGCTTTTGAAAACTTCCTTTCTATTCTTTCTATATTCCGTGGCGACATCTATGTGACGAGAACTTAAGCAAATAAGCAGATGTTTTATGTGAATAAAATATCTGCGGTTTTATAAATCATTCGCACTATTAATTGACTCACCTCTGCTACAAAAGATACGATAACTCTAAACAAAGTTCTCTGTAATCGTGAAATGTTTGCAAGGATTAATGAGATAAGAGATGAATACATTACAATATCGTAAAGAGTTTGGAAGATTCTTAATTGAAAATCGTTAAGATCCTGTGGAATGATGAAAAGTAAATACATTTTTAGATTTTTTAGAACATCGAGTATTTAGAAGATCCCATAGAAAAAGAATGCCTCCGATGAGGTATCCATTTAATGAAGCTTTTTTCTGTTGCTAATGATGTGTTAGCATATAATGACATTCAATTTCTCATTAAGATAATTGGTGGAAGAAGGTGGACAAGGAAATAGTTTCTTTAAAGACTTAGAAACCAATCTAAGGGTTTAGTTTTCTTTTCTCGGTCAATTTAATCAAAAGAAAATCTAGTTGCTCACTAATGTCTTGCCGACGAGTTTAAGCTCCCAATATTTTTGTTGTAATTTACGACCAATATTTTTTAAACTCCTGAGCTTTAAGATTTACTTTGTAAAAAGATTCATCCCTAAAAAGACCAATTTTCTTAAGACAAGATTTAATATTCATGCTTATCTAATATCGAATTAAAATTAATAGGACAATATTACTTAGTCGTACACATCAACCATTAAGGAAGCAGAAAAAAATTGCTTAGGACATCATTAATTTACGAGGTACGTTCCGAAAGTAAGTTTCGTCATGATTTTTAACAAGGAATTTTTATTACAAACAGAAACATACAATGGCAAAACAAAGTAGAAACTATTGGCTATTTCTACACATATTCGCAACCGACACTGATACATTTACAGTACCGTGAAATCAATTTCAAGAAGCCATCTTAGTAGAAAGCGGTGCCCCAGCGATTGCATTATCGTCTAAGAACAAAACCCCTCGACTCAAGAGCCCTGGTCTCTTGCATCGAATGACTGACATCAGTTTGGTGAGGGTGTCGCAATAGCGTGCCGCATTAATGGTCTCTGATGTGAAGAAATCAATCAAATAACACTCTGTGTCCCAAAACACTGTCAGCACACTTTCTTTTCATTAACATCACAGGCCATGAGACATGGATGCACAACTTTACCTCAAATACCAAGTCCACCTCAATGACGTAAAAGTATCCCATCTCACCCATAACGAAAAATTTCAAAGTGAGAGATGAAGAGGTGCGGCTGGCTGTGAAGAACTTCGTTCTCTCGCTGGGCACCGATTTTTACCAGGATGGTTTCTTGAAATTGATTTCACGGTACGACAAACGCATCAATGCCGGTCAACGTATCAATCCTTGATCTCTTGCGTCGTATGGCGGACATCAGTTTGGTGAGGGTGTCGCAATAGCGCGCCGCATTGATGGTCCCTGATGTGAAGAAATCATTCAATTCGCACTTTGTGTCCCAGAACTCTGTCAGCACACTTTCTTTTCAGTATCATCACAGGGATGAGACATGGATGCACAACTTTACCTGAAATACCAAGTCCACCTCAATGACGTAGAAGTATCCCATCTCACCCATAACGAAAAAATGCAAGGTGAGAGATGAAGAGGTGCGGATGGCTGTGAAGAACTTCGTTCTCTCTCTGGGCACCGATTTTTACCAGGATGGTTTCTTGAAATTGATCTCACCGCACGACAAGAGTTTCAATGTCAGTGGCGAATATGTGTAGAAATAGCCAAACGTTTGTACTTTGTTATGTCATTGTATGTTTCTGTTTCTTATAAATCTTCCTTGTGAAAACGCATGACAAAATAACTTTCGGAACGTCCCTCGTACTTCTCAGCGAAATCTATTGTCAATTGCGGAAACCCCATGTCAGCAGAAACACTAAGTCGGGCTAAACGATACGAATATTCGAACTCAAATATCTCGAGAAATAATGCGCCTAAATTCAAAGATTCTTATAAATTTCCAGTCTTTTAGCACTGTGCAAACAAAATATTTAAAAATAATTCCGCATAACCTTTATTTTAAACTATGTGATCAAAAGTATCCAGAAACTTTAGAATTTATACATTTTTTTTTTGTTTCTCCTGAAAGGCTGAAGGAACTGCACTTGAATCTCGACCATGGGATGAATAGGCTTGAACTTATATTTTATAGTGAAGATTCGGTTACGAGGCCATTTAGGGGACTGAACCCCTTAAATGCCCTCGCTAATTTAAGCTAGAATTTGATTCAGAACGGTTTTGGCAACTGATCATTCAAAATAACAAACGACAAAATACCACTTGAGCAGACTTTGTCTTGGAGTTAAAAAAATCACTTCCTTGAATGAATATTGGGGCTGGAGGTTGAAACATTTGATCAACTCTCTGACTTGATAATCTCTGGTCAAATAACATGTCGTGTTCCTGATGACATAAAAGCACACTTCATTGATGAATGGTCTCAAATCAAAACTGTGGAAGCGCTTGTTTTAAAATTAGGTTATTGCGAGTATGTTTGCATCAGGAACAAAAATGTCTTAGATCCCAGCCTGAGAGGAAACTCAGCTTAGAGAAATCCCAGACTGGGACTCCTACTCCTCTCTTTTATGAGGAGTAATATGTTTCCGAGGAAAGGACAGTGGTCTGCTTCGGGTGACGTAGTCCAGGAGTCATCAAAAGTAAGCGCCCAACTTGCACACAAGAAAAAAAGTATACGCAGGTGAATAATTTGTACATCTGTTTTGCAGACCCCCGAAGGTTCGACTTTCCTCATAGATACAATCACTTAAGCAAATATGGGCTGACATAGAGGCTACCCGCTCCACTGCAGAAGAAAGATTGTAAAACCTATTCAGAACAAAGAATATTTTCTTTCCAAAGTCTTACATGACTATGCTTTAGCATATGGTCAGAAAACCACAGAATAAAATTTATAATATTGCCTGAAACCAAGGGTCAAACTCTTATGGGCTTGAATTCAAACTTTTATGGGCTTCAAGCGGCTGGTGTCGTCCTAGAAATGAAAAGCCAAAGGTATTGTTTTAATGACGATCCTCGCCCTAGGTTTCCTTTCGGAAAATAGCTGCTGTTCCTGATGTACAGGATAATGTGACCGACAATTTCTTCGATTTGCGTGTAGAATAGGGATAAAATCTATCTTCGAAGCAAAAGACAGAGCTTAACACATTGTTGAGAAGATATGAGAACACTTTCCATCCTCAATGCAAGGGAGAGGAAGAACATCCTATTACGTACATAAGTAAGTCGTCTGTTGAAACACGCTGTCCTATCAAAGCCATTCTACAATAGGATTGCTGCTGACAGTTATTCTGTGGGAGCTGACGTAATTCAATACAAGGGGGAGGAAGAACATCCTATTGTATAAGTAAGTCGTCTGTTGAATTCTCCTAAACGGAATTATTCAATCAACAAATGAGAAGCTTTCGCTGTTGTGACGCTGAATAAGTTCAGAGGTTACACCAAAGAAACAGAAGTGCATGTGGCTTCTGTTCACCAACCTGTGAGATGGCTGATGAGTTTAACGTCACCGTCAGGAAGATTGGAGAGACGGGTACTTCAGTTGTAGGAGTACAATCTGAAAATAGAGTATCTTCCTGGAAAAGCAAACGTGATTGCTGATATGCTACCGCGTCCTGAATGTGAAGACAAGAAAACCTCCTGTAAAATTTGCACTATCTCTGTTAATATCCCATCCCACAGTCCTAAGATCTTACGAGAAGAGCAATCGAAATATGATGAACTTCGATAAATAATCGAATGCCTTGACAAGTTTCATTCTCTAAAATTGTGTTCTGACATGAATTCGAAACCTGTGGTCTCATTACGAAAGAATAGAAACCCAAAAACGCAATTGAACTCTGATAGATTTTCTCCACACATTATTATTTTTTATACAGGAACTTCAAATTTCGTTAACAATTACTAAAGTAAAAGAAAGATTTTAATAAATATTTTGAAACAATTAAATTAAATAGTTAGTTATTCATTTATTTAAAACATGAAAATAAATCAAATTAATAGTTGGTCCTGATATAAATTGTTAATCGTCTACTTTTAAAATTTTCTTTTAGCATTCGTCCAGAATTCTGTGAATGTTTTCTGGTTCTGTTAATGTTCTTCGTATTATTCTTGTTCTTCAACAATATAATATAATAAAGGATATGTTATACGAATTCTGTTTAAAATTAATTTTGAAAAAATTATTAAAATGAGAGAAATAAATTGTATGGAAATGAAATTTTTGCGACTGAAAAGCAAATTTTTTGAAATTTAATATGATGCAAAAATAGTTTCGTGAGATAATATTTTCCAAAGATATCGCTGAAAAATGCATTGCTTAATTTTTAATTAACTGAAATTTAAACAACTTTTGGGCTTCGAAAAGTTGAGAGTGACCTTTATCTTGTCTTAAATAAAAATTGTGCAAAATTTGGTTGAAACCAGTCCAGTGGTTTAGGAAGAAATGTGGAACATACATACATAGCCACTAGGACTTTTATTTAAATTAAGATAAATCAAACTGTTGCTGGCAAATACTATGACCCTTAAAGAAGGTTTTAGTGACATTTCGTCTCAATTAATTAACTATTTAATTTTAATTAAGTTCACTGTTAATTTAAATGAATCAAGCAGTTAATATTAATAGTTGGTTCGATAATTAGTTAATTTGATAGATTAATTTTATTTGATATTTAACTAAACATGGTGGCACCAATATTTGTTTATTAAATTTAATATAAAATAGACCAAAAAGATAGATATTTTAAAAAGAGTTCCCTTTCTCCTTCTTGATAGTAAAAAATAGCTCATTAACTTTAAAATTGTTTTGGGGTTTTCTGCCTGAGTTTTTTATTTTAATTGTCGATGGAAATTTAAATTCACTGTTCAAAATGGCTGCATTCATATTCCATGCTTTAAACACACGTACTAAATTTGCTACTTTCAATGTTTAATCATTTTTATTCTCTTTTGTGCTAAGAAGCGACTGTTATCTCTGTAACCAGGGGTTCTCTAAATGAGTCCATTCTCAGTAGTGTTTAAATGTTTCAAGTCATGTGATTTTAGCATATGACAAAGTAAGGTTCGCACAATTATATGGTAACCTATATTAAATAAATTAATTTTTAAATCTAGAGTCTTTCTTCATTCATGTCAAGTGTCAATTTCTTGTTACTGTTTCAGATAGGCTGTTTAATGTTATCTAGGGGATATTTCACTGTTGGGATGTTTATTTCTTTATGACTCCTACCTGTTGAATGATTATGCGTTGGGATATTTTAAAAAATGAGCAATGTACTGACCAATAAATCTAGCATAACCTTTTGAGTAGAATGATAAAACCTTGATATGGTAAAAAATTAAATGTCGTGAAAACAGAATCACGACGTAAATATTGCAATGTGTGGAAACAATAAAGTCATTGACTATGTCTGTATTGATCAATATGAAATATTTCATTAATTTTGTAACAGTAACGTAAAGGAATCTACCTTTGCCTTCCAGCTTGCCAAAAGTGATTTTTTTATATGTGTCTGAAATGTGGAGTGTAAATGAGTTTTATTAAAAAAATAAATTGCTCGTTCTAAAAAGAATTTTGAGACTTTTCAAAAGTAAACTATTGTATTGATATGCTTTTCAAATAAAATTAAAGTACTGTGAACTGTTTCATTTTCATTTTGATTGTTTTACAATTCTAAAGAGGAAACGCATTTTATATGATAAAATTTTTTTTAGCCGCGCTTTTGCAAAACAGGATATAAAAGTTGCCTAACAGCACCTAATAGAAGTTGCGTATCAATAAGATTAAGATCAATAATTCCACCAAGAATAAATACTATTTTATGATTTAACCATATCTATTGCGAAAACGATTCTAGTACTCTGTAGACTCTCAACAGGTGGCGCTAGTTATCCGGAATTGTAACAAGTCGTGTTTACATCTCTTAAATACATACAGTATTTGCATTTTTCTGTTTATATTATTGTTATTTTATGTTCTTTGGTTTCTGTTTAGTGTAACGGCCTACTGTTGGAATTTTTTTGCATGGACGTTAACCTTGTGACGTTTGAAACATACCGCATTATAATAAAGTATATATTTTTGTAATACTTACAATTGTTAAATATGTGCGATTGTCATGCGTAAGTATCATCAAGTTCAAACAAAGATGTGTGATGAAAAATGATTCATATTGATAAGCCTTTATTTTACTATTTTTTCAGCGATGTTTTACTGCCACGTGGCTGTCCGAGGTGGGTGTAAAAATTTTTATATCTGAAGCTTTCTTTTTGAGAAGGTGGAAAAGTGTTCCCTGTTTATTTTTATAAGTCTTTCTGTACAACATGCTTATATCGCGAATACATAGATAATTTTAGGTGTTATGTGGAAAACATTTTTAACTTCTGTGTTTATGCGAAGTCAGAAGTTTCGTTTTTACTTTCTCATATACGAAGTATACAAAGAGAAAGTATTGTAATCGTCAAAAAATTCGAACTCGAGATTTTGACGAATCTCCACGTTTCAGACCTCCCTGAGTCCGAAAAACACAATTTTGGAATTATGTCTGTCTGTCTGTGAATACGATAGCTCGAAAACTATTAGAGCTACAGGAATGAAATTTGGTATATGGTCTTTAAACATAATTTGTAGGTTTCTATCAAATTTTGGCCAAATTCCGCCTACGGGAAGTCTGTCTGTCTGTATGTCCGAAGTCACGTGAACACTATAACTCAAAAACTTGAATAGCTAGATGGATAAAATTTGGTACACAGTTGTATCGTCATGAATGTAGGTCCGTATAAAATTTTGGGCCAAATCCGTCAAAGGGTTGACTGTCTGTCTGTATAATTTACCAGTGAAATCAATCCGTTATCTCCACGCGCATGCGTATTAGAAGCAATCTTCTGTGCAGGCGAAAGGAGCGAATTACGTCAGTTTGTCCTTGATACGGCAAGAGTGAAACCGGAGGAGACCTAGCAATTCTTTACCTAGATATTTTTCAATCACTGTAATGAAAAACCTTCTGATAGTCATTGGATTCTGGATAACAGTAGGTTCGAATTTTTTTAGCCACGTGGGGGAAGGAGAAACGGCATCTTTTTGGGGAAGTACACGAGAAAGTTTAGGGGAGAACACTCCCGCTGGTTTCTTTCCTTTTCTTTTTCTTTCTTTTTCTGCTTTCCTTTGTGTCTTCTTTTCATATAACTAAGGTGAGCAACTTCTTTCCAATGAAAAGGAGGACACAAATAAACTGAAGGAAAAGATGTAAATAAAAGAAACATTTTGTTTATTGCAACAGTAATGCAGAATACACTACAATATGATAAATTCATAATAAAACCATTTGTCACATTTTAAATTGTATTTATGCTTACGTGCCTATTAATTATTATTTAAATGATTACTTTTCTATAGAATGAATATTTTTTGTCAGTACAGTAATACAACAATACTTTGGGGACCAAATAAAGATATTGCTATAGAGGGGTGTATGTTATATCGAATGACGATATAATTACGATATAAAAATAACTTAAATTTTTGTTGTTTTAATGTGGACACAATATAACAATATACATTTTGAAAAAAAAAGCATCACCAGAGTGTTAATGATTGTTAAAGCATACAAGCATTTGAAAATTCAGCTATGCAATAAATTAGTACACATACCTGAGAAACTTATTTATCGAAAAAATCCAATATTTTCGTTTGATTATTCATTTTTTTAACTGTTAAGTCAACCAAAAAGTTTTGCATAGAGTATAATGCACGAAAATGTTCATCATTTGTGGCTGAAAGGCTTGAAAAAAATGCCCGTAGGAACTGAACTGATTGAAGAGCTTCCTGGGATGTCAATAAAGATTGCGATGGATCTGTATCATCATCATATTTGGAAACAGAAATATGAATTGTTACAGAGGAAGAAAATGGTGTTGAGGTTTAAAAAGCCATTGTTGCGCAGAGGTCTGTACAGAATATCGTTATATTGAGGGGAGATTAACATTATGCATGTTCTATTCAAATTCACCGGTACCACAAAATTTTATTGTTGCATCGGATATCGTTGTAAGGAGAGTTAACTGTATATCATCTCCTAACAATATATTGAAAATATCTCAACAAGAAATAAACTTTATATTGAATTTTACGGCAAGAGCTTCAGCTGGAGTGTCAATATTTAATCACGATTTCTCACCTGTCCAAAAATCATTAGCAATTGGAAATTCTCTTCCAACTGCTTCATTAGTTCCAGGGAAGTACAGCTAAAACTGAACAAGAATAAATAAATTTCCGCTTGGAATATGTTCATTTTTTCAATGCCTGAATGTTTCCACCCATCTTTTATCAATTTCATTGTGTTTCTTTTCCCATTGTATTGATTTTTCAGAATTTAAATATTGTATAGAAATTGTCTTGTGGGTTACGTGAATGCGATCCAATAAGCAGGATTTAAAAAATAAAACTCTTTATTTTACAAATATTCCAAGAAAAGAAACGTAGCACAAGTATTAACACAGCACTAGTAAAAATTCACAACAGAGACTACCCATAAATCTCAACACAACGCTCAAAGGTTTCTTGTTAACTCACCAGCTTGCTTGCAGGTCAAATTCCAACTGACTCTTCTTGGCTTGAAAGCTTGCCTTTATACTTTTCAACAGGAAGTGACTTCATTACGTAGGAAGTGACGTAATCTCTAGAAAGTTCATGAGACCAATAGAAATAGCTTGAAAATTCGAGGTCCTTCTAGAAAATTCTCTTTGTCGCCAAAGTCTCCAATTTTGCCGCCAAGTCGCCAAAATGGTCGCCAAATTTGTCGCCAAGATTAGCATCTCAGGGAAACGACTTTATAACTTTGTAACAATATATTCAGTCTTCTAATTTCAAATATCGAAAAGGAGGGCACGTAGGAGGACACTTTGCGAGGGAGGACAGAAATTAGAAAAGGAGGACTGTCCTCCCTGTAGGAGGGCGGTTGGTCACCTTATTGCAACAGTATCATAAAGAAACGTTCTTTTGCTATGTTTGTAACATCACAGAAGGAAATTTGTATTTGCTTCAGGTGAGCGATGCATGTATTCTATGCAGACGACCTTATTTTTATGTAGCATTACTTATATAATATTCCAGATCTCTCGGTAACGCTCTGACGTCACCAACAATAAAACTCGAGACATAGCACTGCGAGACGTTAAACAGCATTATTTCATTGCTAGAGAACCTACATTTCAGTCATTTTAAATTTGAAAGAGTAATTGTCGTTCTAATTTCAAATTTAATAGCTCTAAAATAGTGAAATAAAATTTGAAATCGATTGATATAAAATTTATCTCGCTATGATCAATAGTTCCCGAAATTTTAAATTATATTAATCATATATTTCAAATTAATTTCCGTTTTCCAATAGAAAGTAGTAAATTACGTCAGTGGTATATCATGCGCGTGATATAGTTTGGACGCCACGATGCATCTCATTATTTATTGCAATCGTGATGATATATTTTGATAATCTTTTTTGACAATGTTTGACAAGCAGAGAAGTGCTTTGTTTTGAAACTAGATTTAGATGGTGTAAAACTGTCAAATTCTGTTCATTATATCTCTGAAACAATGGAATTCACAAACTCACTTTTTTTTTCTAGAAAAATATCTGTTCTTTTTCTTATAGTACACACATTTTCAAATCTTCATATTGGTATGTATTTATTTGAGAGAGTAATAAATATGGGTATAATTTTTGGAGAAAAAATGAGATAGTCACCTTGCGCGCATGATTACGGATAAAATATTGATCTAAACACAATATTTTGGGTATCTATGTAATGCAAACAGTCCGTTTAAGAAACTGAACCTAAATTTATTACCTAACCTAAATTAAATTTACTTTCTACCAATTTAAAATCAAAATGTTAAAATTTTCAAAATTTCAACTTTTCTAACCCCGAAAAAACTTTGGAGGAAATATGTTCAAAATTGTGGATCAATTTGTAGAACATAGCAGAATACATGTTCAGTACAAATTTTATGTAAAAATATTCAATAGTTCTTGAGATATCGTGCGCGCAATATAAAAAAACACACACACATTTTGAGATATAGGGCTTTAAAGTTATGGTCGTATTCAATGTTTACGTTGAATAGCTGATACATTTTCCTTCATAATTCATTTTTTTTATCGCGGATTGTTTTAAATCCTTCAGAAAAGACAGGGAAATAAAATATATTTTTTTCATAAAATCGAAAATTTTCGAGGTTGAACAGTCGTATGTCCCCTTGAAGTCTTTCCAGGCTTTTCGATAAATAATTCGCAAATTCTTACCCTTAATACAATGACGGTATTTTTTATGAAAACAAAAAAATTCAAATAAGAATAAATTAAGACGAAAAACCTAATAAATATTCACCAAGAATATTTTGTCCTTTCATAATTGCCTGTTCTCATATTAGTTACGCATAACAAGGAAGAAGACTCAACCATACAAAAATAAATTTTTAAAATGGGTTTTTATTACTCCTCACTGATTAGTTTATGGCTTCGTGACAGCATCCAATGCTGCGAGGGAAGCATTTTACGCAACAAAGTTGGATTTGAGAATGTCGAAATTGATTGGTTCACGTGATTTTGCAGCAGGCAATAGGAAAACTTGCAGCTTATCATCTGTTTTTAAATATGATATTTGCTCTCTTACAGCTATATGAATTCATTCTCTTATCTCAAACTTGCCTCTGAAGGATTTCGGAAAGAGTAAGTAAGGAAGTTATATACTGTTTAATTTTACGGCGCAATTTTTAAAATACGAAATTAACTATTTGTATAAACAAGTTTCTAAATTATTCATTGATTTTATAAGAAAAGAACCAATAAAATAAGCAATGCTCAACATTTTTATTTATTTTCTACTTGCGAAGCTTTTTATATAAAATGTAGATATTATGCCGTAGGAAATAAATATTTGATATAAATAAATTAAACAGAAATTTACAAATGTTAAAAACTAATTTTGACATACTATTGATTCATATTTCCTGTTAAAATTTATGAGATGAGTAGTTAAAATTTTGGTCATTCATTTATTCAGTTTATTTTATTAATAATCTTTCAATTTTGAAATTGGACTTTTATTTTTTATTCTAATTTTAAATAAAATGATAGAAAGAGAAAGTACAATTATCTATTTTAAATTCGTATTCCTGATTAAAAGATAATTTAAATTGCATTTAATACAAATTGAAATACAATATGTTATTACATATTGTATTTTATAGCCTAATTAGATGTAAATCTTTCACTTTACTGAACTTAATGCTTGCCCACTTCAGCTTATCTGTAAATCAATATCTAAACAATATTTTATTTTATTTATTTAATTTTTATTATTTAGGAAAAATATTCGTATAAATTTATAAACTGAAAAATGCTTCGTTTGAACATGTAAATTTTGGAGGCAATACATATATGCGTGTACTTGTGCCGTGTGTATACTTACAGATGCGTTTTCCGTAAGTTATCAATGCATAGTCTTCAAATATAGTAATTACAATTTTGAGATCAAAAAAGAATTCAGCGAGGTTTGAAAAAAATTGTGTACTATAAATATTATAGAAAGGAATTTTCTTCTTATTTATTTTTAACTAGAACCTAACTAGAACACATCACAACACATTTCACGGGCCACCTTTTCGATACTAAATTTTGACATGAAACTTATTTATTTACGAATAAGATAACTATAAATAAACTAGAAAATCACTCGTCATTGTTTGACGGGTGCAAATTGCCTCTTCATTCGAGAGATTTCCCTTTAAATTTGACGTGTTTGAATAGATATATATGCGAGAGAAATGTTTAACATTGATAGAAAATAAATAAAATAAACATATGTTTTATGACAGGAAATATTGTTTTTTATTTACATATTATTTAAATATTTCTTTATTCAAAAACCCTCTTGGTAAACAACATTTCGTGTGAAGTATTTTTCGTTGTTTAATATTTTTATTTGTACTTCAGATGTCTTTGTGTAAATTTTAACGTGATTGGGAATCCTATGCCTTGAAAGTGCAACATAGAGCTGTCCATGTGAAAAGAACAGGCTCATCGAGGTAAATTCCAACATGATCGAAAGTTTGCCCCTGCGATTAGTTGATAGTCATCGTGTAAGCTGGAATTAACGGGAACTGGCGGCGGTTGTGAACGAATGGTAGATTCACGTCACTGGTGGCTAATTTAATTCTTGGCAAAAAAACAACGTCGCCACGATTGCGTTCAGATACAATTTGGCGTCCAAACTATATAACGCGCATGATATACCACTGACGTAATTTACTACTTTCTATTAACAAACGGAAATTAATTTGAAATATAGGATTAATATAATTTAAAATTTCTCGAGAACTATTGATCATAGCGAGATAAATTTTATATCGATAGAAAAATTTTATTTCACTGTTTTAGAGCTATTAAATTTGAAAATAGAACGACAATTACTCTTTTAAATTTAAAATTACTGAAATTTAGGTTCTCTAACAATGAAATAATGCTGTTTAACGTCTCGCAGTGCTACGGCGCGAGTTTTATTGTCGGTGACGTCAGAGCGTTACCGGAGGATCTGGGCTATTATATTAGAAATACTATGTATTTTATTTGATATTTAAGATATCTTACTACTCATTCCGTATCTTAATCTACTACTCTCGGGATACGGTTTATAAATGCTGTTAACTGAAGGGTTCAAGTTAAAGTGGACCAAGTCCATGGGATTTATTTCTGAGAAAACAGCTCTCAAAGTAGATTAGCGGCATGTAAAATAAAAGTAGATTTCTAATTGTTCTTGCTACCGGTAGATACAAATTTAACAACGGACTTGAATCCTTATTGCGCAGAAAATATAACATTTCTACACTACTATGGAAGAGTTAGTTCAAAATAGTGTTCCTTAAGCATCGATAGTTCAACTATTGATTGTGCAGTCAATAGTTTTCCCAAATTATCGACTGAACTATCGATAGTTTCAAAACTATCGATAGAATCAATAGTTTTATCCCCAGCGATACTATCGATAGGTGTTTATTTGGACTATAGTTTAGAAACTATCGATAGTTCCAGTCGATTGTTTTGAAACTATCGATAGTTCCAGTCGATAGTTTTAAAATTATTGACTGAAAATGCGCCTATCGATAGTATTGCTCGGGAGAAAACTATTGATACTATCGATAGTATCAATAGTTTTGAGAAAGTCGATACTATGGATTGTTTCAGTCGATATTTCCGAAAACCCAATACTATAGACTTGGCTTCTATATTATCGATGGTTTAGCGATGTTTAAGGTATGTGACTACCCGAAATTCCTCGTTTTGCTGAAAATTTTCGAAACTTGTTTTAATTGTTCATTTTATAGGCCATACGTTTAGGTATCTAAAAATGTTTTATTTTTGTTTCTACTATAATTACAAGTAAAGTTATAGCATAAATAATAAACCGGAAGTGACAATTTTGATACCGGAAGTGGCAATTTAACTACAATTAGTTTGAACAACTATTTTTTAATTCTCAAGCAATATATTGTCTAGAACAGTGGTTCCCAACCTTTTTGGTTGTACGGACCACATGTTGTGTAAAAAAATATTTTGAGGCCCACTAACTAGATATACAAGTAAAAAAAAATAAAAACACATATATTTATATATATATATATACAGGGTGTCCACACTTATCCTGGTCCAATAGCTAATTTCTAAACCGTTGGAGATAGACATATAGTTCCAATCGGAAAAATGTTTTAATTGAAGGGAAGAATTATAATATATGTTTTTTGAGTGAATAAATATATTCCTGAAAAAGTTACGAAATCTAACTTTTTATGCAGTCACCCTGTCCTATCAATCTTATTTAGTAAAATATTTTTGACACTAACATTTTAAACAAAAACAGCCCCACCTTTTGCGACTAAAACTGAGCGAGTTATGGAGCTTTGAATATCGCTGACTTAGACAACTTTACACCATTTCAATAGCCGTCTTGCAGACGGTTCACCAATGAATGCGCAGAAGTTGCTCGACGGGGCCGCTGATTGGTAAAAATCATGAAATTCAAAGCTCTATAACTCGCTCAGTTTTAGTCGCTGAAGAGTGGGACTTTTTTTTGTTTAAAATTTTAGAGTGTCAAGAATATTTTACTAAATATGACTGATAGGACCGGGGGAACGTATAAAAAAGTTAGAATTCGTAATTTTTTCAGAAATATATTTAGTGACTCAAAAACATAATTCTTCCCTTTATTTAAAGCATTTTTCCAATTGGAACTATATGTCTATCTCTAACGGTTTAGAAATTAGCTATTGCATCATATAAGTGTGGACACCCTGTATATGAGATGCCCTTATATGCCAGTAATTAGTGAAGCTTACTGTAAAAGGAATAGAAATATATTGTTTTATAAAGCAAGAAATATTTCAAGATTCTTGATCGACTCTTGATTAGCATTTCGCGGCCCATTAATACGCTATCCGAGGCCCACAAGTGGGCCGCGGCCCATGGGTTGGGTATATTTCTATACCACTGGCATAGAAATATAGATTTAAGCTCCCATTTCTTATTTTTATTGGTTTTTGGCGACACTTTTTTTTTAAAAAAAATTCAAGACAACAGTAATTACAACAGTAAAAATTATTTTTTGGCTCTCAAATTGCAGTTTTATAATTTAATCCCATTTTTTAAACTGTTACCTGTTCTCAAGTGTTTTGAAATATAAATTTATCCATTGATGCTTAAAAACTACATGGAAATTGAGAAAAAGCTAATTCAGATATCGAGACGTCACTCACTACCTATTACACAAAATTATTCAGAAAAGAATCTAAAAAGCTAAAAGAACACAAAAGTCGTTTAAAGTCAAGTAAAAGAGGGTTTGACTTGTAAATATTGCGAGTTTTAAGATTCTAAGGTGAGTACAAAATTTTTTGTGCTGTATGAAAATCTTAAAAAGCGTTTTCTGAGAACTTGTGTTTTTCGATATTTTCTTTGTTTCAAACATCATTTTGGAAAATGTTTTTAAGATATTCAAATGAAATTGGGCCAAAATGTTATATTTGTTTCTAGCTGTATTTTGAACTAAAATCTAAGCTCGCTGCCTATGTTTATTTATTTTAATGACATTTTAGTGAAAAAAATCAATGATTTTTTTTTAAAAAAATTCGAGTTTGTTCACAAAGATTGAATTATCTCCAAAATTTGTAGAGGTATCAGAAATCTTGTAGTTCATATCACAGATAAGCATGTTAGCTATACACTGTGCACAAATTGATGAAATATATTCTATAGAACTTGTTATAGGAGGTTTGACGTATGTGGAAATTTTCTCTAAAATTTTGCTAAAAATTGCCTATATTTTGAAAGTCAATGAAAATTGTAATGAAATTGCATTAAAATTCTTAGTTTTATAACTCATTTTCATTAAAAACATGAATGTTTCATCAAAATTTTGAAAATTAAAAAAGTCACATACCGGAAGACTAGCGCAAAGTGGGCAACTTGGACTTGGTCTACTTTAACTCCGAACCCTCCATAAAGATATCCTTAACAACAAATCACATTTCAAGAAGCACTATTTGTAACCATAGAAACCAAACAGATTTTCTATAGTTGTAAAAGGTGCTGTTTATTTATTTAATTCCTTTCTTTAATTTTCAATAAAGCTAATACAGCTTCTTAGGTTTAGCAAAGTGTCTACGCCAGGGGTAGGGAACCTTTTTGCTCTGGAAAGCTACATTAAATTTCGACAGTTGAGCAAAAGCTCGCACCAGCAGAATCTTAAAGGCTATTGCTCTGTAAGTATTATCATATTACAGACACGTATAGTATTTCAATGCAAATTGTAACTAACTGGTAAGGCCTCATAAGAAACTCAAAAAGGCCACAGGTTCTCCGCCCCTAGTCTACACTTTGCATTAACATTACATGGCAGAGTTAGTGCAAGATGAGCAAAACAGGGACTTGGTCCACTTTAACTCTGAACCCTTCATATTTGCAACCCAAAAATTCATTATCTGAACACTCGCGCCACGCTATCTTAAGAACGATTGACCCTTAGCTTGATCTTATCGCACACAAAGTTTTCATTCATTGCGGATGTTCGATAGAATAGAGAATCTAATCTGCAATCCCTTAATCGTAAAACCCAAACTTAGCTACCAGGCTACTTACTGTAAGCCTTGTGATTCAAGTGACTGATGAGAAAACTGACTGCGGTGTCTAACAGACTATGGACATGAATCATTATTACACAAAAACTGTAACATTTCTACACTACCATGGCAGAGTTAGTGCAGGATGAGCAAAACAGGGACTTGGTACACTTTAACTATGAACCCTCCAACTGCAAGTAACATATGTTAACTGCAAGCTAACTGGGTAGGGCGCCATTGATCCATAGGCGTCTAAAAATTTATTATACTGAATTTATTTTAATTTGGAACCAAAAAATCTGTTTTATTATAATTTTAAATAAATCAAAAGAAAAGATATGATTAGGGTTTGTAACCAGGCCTGCCTGTGGATTATATACTGTGTTACATAAATATGTGTATAATGATGTTTCGTAGGTAAAGATCTTGAAAAAGAAGGAATACTTTATTTCAGTTCCTATTTATCCATTTTAAAGATGGTAATGTATATTATATGAACTTAATAGTTATAATAATATCTTTCAAAGTAAATTCCACTCCATGGTTATGAATGAAACTTAAGCGCAAAGGCAGCGTTTTGACGGAAAGGAATTACATGGTGAAAAAGGGCCGTTGCAACATCGTGGCGGATTTTTATACGGAGAAACGGGTAATTTCCCTTACCCTGGAAACCGGTTGAATGCGGACTTCTTCCAGTTACAGTGGCAGTTATTTTATACTAGAGCTTAAGTAGAAATAATTTTGTTAATTAAAACTTAAGAAGCGATTTTAAAATTAGAAAAATGTCAATTTATTACATGTATATCATTTCAAAAAAAAAAATATTCGTACTGATAGAAAATAAAGTCGGAGAAAAAATCCTAAATTATTCGTACGTTATGGAACTTGGCTTGCAAAATACTGTTTTGAAGAGGCAATGATTTCCCACAATGTAAAGCGTTAATCATAGGACAGAGAATAAGTTTTTTTCTTCTTTTCAATTATTTTGTTAGGTAGGTATTTCTGTTGGGCCATAAGTTGTCAAATTTCTTGTTACGTTTCTGATGGGCGCCAAATTGCTTTAGCCCAGGGCTGGCCCTGACGATTTGCAAAATGCTAATGAATGCAAATCTGATTTTTTTATTAATTGATAACTTGGAATATAACTTTCGATTCAGAAATTCATCACACGAAGTTATGAAGACCGTCTTTCTTTACTTTAAGTTAAGGAGCTTGTCCAGTTTAATAAACATTATCCCAGATAGCATGTACACTTGCAGCAAGTTTGATTTTTTCGATATTAGCTTGTCATGACAAACTTGATGTGGCAACTTTGCAGCAAGCTTCCTGCAAAATTACAAAGCATAATCGACCAAACCACTTGCAAAACAAGTTTGCCGTGAAGTTGTTATGTCAAGCTTCACACCACGATTGCAAAACAAGTTTGCTTCAAACATGATACATCACAATTACAGATATTCTTTGTCTCTGTTTTAAAAAATATCCGATTTTTAATAGCATCGCCTAGACCGTCCTTCTTTTTATTAATTCAATAAATCAATGATAATTTGTTTTAAAAAAACTAACTTTTTATAAAAAAAGTTTTGTAAAATTCTCCATCTCTTTACTAAATATAGAACTCGCACTTTAAAGAAAACTATATCGCCTTTTTCTGAATGTTGAAATTTTAACGTTCATAAACAAAATTGAACCTAAAAACAGTCAATGTTTGTTGAAAAAAATAACTTAAATTTTGTCCCATTTTAAAAGTAATTACTTTTGTGAACCCTAATTTCATAATTTATTCTACTATCAAAGCGTAGTTAATGGCGAAAATCGCTCTCTTTTGACTTCAAATCATATTCTCAACTCAAAATTCAACAAGAAATCAAGAAAACAGTTTAAAATAAATCGCAGATGCACGATTTGTTAGCACAATCTATCTTCTCCTCTCAGAGTCTAGCTGGCCGAGTGGTTGAGACGACAGGTTTAGGAAGCGAGATGTCGGGGGCTCCAATCCGAGGCTGTCTACGCACTCTGTGTTTGCAATGAGTTTGACGCGACAAGTTTGACACGTGGTGGCTAACTCGTTTTTGTTAACTTGTTGTAAGCTTACAGATTTGAGGAGCAAGATTGCTGCAAACTAAAATTGCTATCTGGGATTCGGCTGCTTTCGTCTATAACAAATTATTTAATCAAATATGTTTCAAGAATTAAATATTTAATCAAATATATTTCAAGAATTAAATTGAAAAAAAGAAATATACATTTTCTGTTTTTAAGAGAACTTAAAACTAATCTTTTAGATTACTTATAAATTTCTTGTAGCTAATACATTTCTTAATTTCATTTCTGCCTAGCTTGGAAAATGCTACTGTTGTTTTTCCTCACCTCTATAGTTGGTATAACTTCTGGAAAGTGTAGTCAGCCGGAAATCAACACACCTTTCGGAAAGATAATTGGAAAATCGATTCATTTCCACAACATTCCAGTGAAGACATTTCAGAGCATTCCTTACGCCAAGCCACCAACCGGTGAGCTTCGCTTCAGAAAACCACAACCCATAGAACCATGGCGAGAACCTCTCGTGGCAGACAAATTACCACCAGGCTGCGTGCAGTATTCATCAAATCCTTTCTCGTGGCTGGACACTCTACCGGGCAAGACGCAGGACTGCTTGTACTTGAACATCTGGACTCCAAGTGCTGCCGGATTGGAAGACAAGAAAGCTGTCATGTTTTGGATTCACGGTGGAGGCTTCCGGATAAGTTCCAGCCGGCTTGATTATTACGACGGCACAGCCCTAGCAGCTTTGGGAGATGTTGTAGTCGTCACGATAAATTATCGCTTAACTACGGAAGGCTTCTTATATTCTGGGACTGATGAGGCTCCCGGCAATATGGGTAGGTTTTCAAAATTGGAGGAATAAAATTTCAATGTAATGAATAAGAATCCATACAAATTAAAACACAGAGATATTTTATGTTATACTTCACATATGCCCATTGCACAAACTTGACAATACGTCAAATCTTAAAACATAAACCGTTGCGGGGCTTCCTCTACTAGATGTTTTGTCTTTCATGGATGCCATCTTAAAATTCAACGGAAATCTGTGTCCAGAGTCGGCCCGAACAAAAGCGGGGCCTGGTGCAAGGTTGACTCGCGGGGCCTTGAAACAAATTTCGTACACCAAAATAATTTAATGCTTTTTGTTATTTAGTGCATTGTGCTATTTGGTATTGTTAGGCCTAGAGGAATACATGTAAATGATAAATAATTCATTATTTTTATAAAGTAGTTAATATTTCAATCACACAAAAAAAATCGTTAATAAATCGAATAACAAGCATAATTCCTTCATAAATACATTTTTGGTATGCTAGTTGTCAGATTAAGTTCACAATATGTGATTTTTGTTTCATTTTTTTACATGTGCAATAGCAAATTCGTTATATCACCACGATTTAGCTTTTTGGTTAAAAAGGATTCGATAGATAAAATGGCTAAGCAAATCGATCTTTCTTCACTAATGCTAGATCTCAATTATTTTTTATTATTTTTCATCTTTAGAAATATCTTTCTGCAGATGCGATGGTAATTGTTAAGGTCAATACAATTTTAGAACCGAAGCGAAATTTGGATACAATTGAACTAAATTATTTTTAAATAAATATTTCAATATTGTGTCCTGGAAGACAAAACTTCATGACAAATTTTGATTTTGTTCAATAAATCAATACAAGTCATTTTCTTTTTGCAAAATCTGTCAACGCCGGGGCCCCTCAGAAACGCGGGGCCTTGTGCCCTCGCACTGTTCGAAGCCCCCTCTGGCCGGCCCTGTCTGTTACACAGAATATATTACACATATTTAGATATTTTCCAGAATGCAATTATGATGGGTGTTTTAAATTTTCTATTGTACTATATTCATATGTACCTGCACCGAAAATTTGGCTTAATAAGACAAAATATGTCAAAGAACTCAGGAAAGTTTCGCTTTGTTTGATTAATATACAATTACAAATGATTAATATATCTGAATCAAGTCGGTTTTTTACTTTTCAATTTTAGATACTGAATACCAACAAAAATTTCAATGAAATGTAATGCACCTAACTAGCATTCTTAAAAAGAATGCTTTTTCGAACTTTTCATGTCATTTACATTATGTGGCACTGCTTTAGCATGGAAGTAATATTAAACTATTTCATTATATCATAGTAAGTTAAGAGTTGTCACATTTCTATAATTTAATATGAAGAGCATAATTCAATTGTATCAAGGCTTCATATTTTGTTTTTATATTTCTTTGATGACGTCTAGAGTTTTCATTTCCGTATAGAATGAGCGAGCAAAGAAAACAATTTTAGCTTTGTGCATGCACAGCATCTTGACTTCACTGTCTCTCTGCTTGAACATCACCAGAAGCAAAATTGGTAGCTCCATATTAGAAATATTTGCAGTTTGATAAATGTGAATCTGTAGTAACAGTTCAGCATGCTCTCTACAAAATGTTTTGTCAATATTATTTGACGTTAGTATAAGCAATTTTAAACCATTGAATAAATGAAGTAGGGAAGAAAATTAGGCCCAAAACAACTATTTATGCCTGAAGAAAATGTCGATTATGTTCATTGTACGTATATTATTATTTCTTTTTCTTTTCTTTTTTTGATACCATGTGATTGTATTCTTTGGTTATTTTTAATTATTATTATTATCTTGGATTATGCGTATGGTTTCGCACTGACATACTAGGTTGCGGTCAGAGTTAAAGCAGTAATCGCTACCAGTACTCTAACCATGAAAATTAAAGCTTGGATAAACTTGCATATCGGTTATACGGGTGTAGATTGACAAATAGTTCAAATATTGAACATTTGCGAGAGAAATCGCATGTTTTACTCCTTCAGTTT